>JAYXIM010027899.1:0-31324 GCA_037575425.1 Anastrepha fraterculus
GTTACGGAAGGAGAGGTTGCGAGTCTTATAAAATGTGGTTTTTGTACATCGAGAAAGGATTTAACTACGCAATTAACTACTAAGTCCAAAGTAGCACTAGTTGACAAATTCTCCGAACTTTAATGCCATGTTGAGAAGACTAACTCCGCGATAGTTGGCGCAGACTTGCAGCGCCACCCTTTTTATAAATTGGGCACATAACACTAAAAATCCAATCGACAGGCATTCTATATCCTATGCTGACCCTATTTTGTGTAGAAGCTGATGCATTCCATACATACTAGCTATACGCAGTCACAGCAACAAAAAGGCAACTGAGATCTTCTAATGATTCCTTTCCCAGTTTACTCTATTTAGAGCAAGTCGGCTCTAACTGCCGTTCGGAGTCGGCTTGAAACTGTAGGTCCCTCCATTTGTAGAACAACATCAAGACGCGTACCACAAATAGGAGGAGGAGCTCGGCCAAACACTCGAAAAGGGTGTACGCGCCAATTATATATATATTACGCGGACGAGTTGAGGCGAGGCTAATCCTAAGACCTCCCAAATCAAAAGCGCGACATTCTTAAATCCATTCTGACACCATTCTTTGAGGATCGTTTTGCGCTTTTTCGTACCCCTAGGAACCTTAAAAACTCAAATACGTTCGCTGAGTTCAAATTCACTAGACGAACTCAAAGGAGTTGTGTGCCTTTTTGGCCTAGCCAAAGCAGAGTGGAGTCAGCGACTTTCAATTTATTCGTCATATGTCGTGAAATTAATTCTGCTGGAATGTGTCCCTGAACTTGTGCAAGTATTCTAATTCCGTCCCTTTCATTCCATATAAGGTTTAACTAGTGATCGAGTTTCTGTTAATAAACGTAGCTGGTTGCAAAGGGGGCTTTGAAAACCTATATACGTTTGTAAAAGTTGTTGATATCTCGTTTTAACTAGAGCGGGACTACAGCCGTCATACTGTTTAACGCTCTCCACCTCATTCTTATTTTTGTGGAAAGAATAAAATTTGTTTGAGCGGAAGTCCATTGCTTGCCGTGCGTTCTCTAAAGGCAGGGCCCAGCAGGAACATCCATGGAATGTAAGCGATTTACATTTTCTTCAATCGAACCTCCATCAATCTTGTTAAGCCACCCAGCCACTTATCTGAAGTATAATCCATCTCGTCGAAGTATGCTGGAAAAGCGTACAGCAGTGGATTAGCGTTAGGGGGTAAGGCTGTAGGGTAAGGCATCCCAGACGAACAACGATGCACGCTAGAGCTGTCGGTTGGTATTTTTCTTATCTTAATCGAACTCGATGGCCGTAGTGGAATAATACTAAGTTTTCCGCTTTAGCCAGACCCACGAATATCTGATACACTACATTGGGTAGGCTATAGGCATTACGAGCCGACTGGGTTAAGAACGCATTTCGTATAGCAAACTCAACATTTTATGATTTGAAGTTATTTCTTATTTTGTCTGCACTTTTATATTCTTGTTGTGTCTTAAGCAATTCTTCAAGCCCGATTAGTTTGCAAGTGCGAGCATATAAACCCATTCATAGCTGACTTCCAGGCAAGAGAAGAACAAGTGTGGAAAAAACACAGGCTGGTAACCTTAAATAAATATTGCACGCAATCGGACCTGAAGTCTTTCCAAAAAGCAGACAATTAAACTATCGGAGGTAAATATAGTGGAGTTTAAGTTCGGCGGCGGAGCAGCAACTAACGCAACCAAGTGATTTTTCAAATTAAAAAAGTAGCAGAAAAATCGCAAAGCTAGTTTCAAAGTCATCGAGAATCAATCCATCTCTGGCAATATGCGCTACTTGCCATCATCTTACTATAAGCCACTGCTCCCGGATGGTCGCGCTCCGCCCATTGATTGGCAACTATATGGCTTTCTAAGTGCAAATGGCTGGCCACTTGCTTCAAATGTTTCGAAAAAACGCCTTATAGCGGATGCAGTCAGTGTTATATGTCAATTTATATCCGAGTCCTCGGTGGGCTTTGGCGAAATGCGACTCATGTACGAGAGCATAGATGATATCAGTTTTGTTTGTACGATATTGGCGCCATTTCTGATACTCTTAGAAATGATGTTGCGCGCTTTCAACATTGTTTACAAACGCAATAGTTTCAGATCGCATCTGGATGAGTTCTACAAGAAGATCTACATCGAATGGTATTATTTAATGCGTGCATTCAACATATTTTTGGCAAACAACTCTTACAGCACTTCTTTTCCTTCATTGCCTCTATTTTCAGTGACTGGAATCCCGAGCTCTTTGAGAAAATACGTCGGCAACAGCTGCCTACCAAGTACTCCACCTTCGGTTACATTATTACACTTGTCACTTACGTGTACGTATCGGTTAGTGGCTTCGTATTAGGCCAACGGTTGCTACCCTTTCCTGTCTCCTATAGCTTTGATGCCACCGCTAGCTTGCCCGGGTACCTTCTACTTCTTGCTATGGGCTTATGGACTGGAGTTGCTGTTGTGGGTCCCTTAGTCGCTGAGCCCAATATTTTGGCCATGCAGATTTTACATTTGAATGCTCGCTACACTTTATTATTGCGAGATTTGAGCAACATTGCCAAGAATACTATTGAGATGCATACCAGGGGCAAAGGAGAGGATACGGTTTCAGTGACCAGCCGTTTTTGTTATGGGCTAAGCGATATCATACGAACCAATGTGAAGTTGAACGATTTCGCCAAGTCGTTGCAGTCGCAATATTCTTTTCGGGTTTTTGTAATGATGGCCTTAAGCGCAACACTCCTGTGTGTCTTGGGGTTTTTGACAGCAACGGTAAGTGAGTAAGAATAAATATTCCGCGTATCTTAATCTTTACATGAGCACATTAGGGTGCAACACTCTTCACGCGAAGAGTTTTTCCAACGGTATAATACATTTTTTGTGTTTGTATTTTAAGGCTACCGCCAAAATATGTGGGAAAATATTAAAATCAAGTGAGCTGGGCCGATCTGGAAGTACAGCGAAAATTCGAGTTTTGTTTACAAATATTTTTTTTCCTCCTTCCCTCACCTTAGAGAATAGGTAGGAGAGTTTAAGATAAAAGGACTTCATAAAAAACTTACATCAGCGGTATCAAAATAATAAGGTTTTTGATGGGAAGATAGGTTTAAAGAGAACTTGAATAATTTACTCAAATCTTTACCGATTTAGACTTTTAAGGTATTATTGCAAAGGTATTTTCTCAGCCTTTACAGAAATTGAAAAATAAAGCCATTCGCATTTCAAATATTTTTTCCGCAAATATCGCTAATTCGATTGCGTTGATGGAATTTTGTTCTGCATACCTTTTAAGGTTTAACTCTTCTACTATCTGAGGTTATTTTTTGGAAGAAATATTTTTAAGAACTAATTTTACTCATAAAACTTAGAATTTTCTAATAGATACAGCTCACATAAATCTTAATACTTTCAAAAATATTTTGAAAAAGTCTTAAAAAATAATCCTAATATTTTTCACAATATTTTGGTGAGAGTTTTAAAAAATAAGAAGCCTTGCCATTTGTAATCAATAGCAAAAGAGTACCAATTTTTTTTGTTTTCAAAGAGAGGGTTGCACCCTAATGTATGTATGTATATTCGCCATATATGGGCAATAAGCAATAATATATGAAAAGATTCAAGTATTTCGGAGATGGTCTTAAAATTTTATAAGAAGTAAATTCAAACAATGCTCCAAAAAGTAAACCATCTTGCGGTACCATGGTTAAGAACGATATTCAGGGGATGCCTGAGGTCCAGCTACGTTCCTGTATTGTGGAGAGAAGCGAGAGCGGACAATCTAACCTAACGTAACTCGAACAAAAAACAAAAAATTAATAATTTTGAGATTAAATCAATTTTGAAAATTTGGTATGGAATTTTTAAGTTCTTTTAAAAAAATGTTGTTGCTTTAAGATAAAATAAACTAAATAAATAAAAAATACGACAAAAATTAAAGAAAAAAAAAATAAATAAAAAATAATAATAATAAAAAACCTTAAAAAAGTTTAGTTTGTAACAATTTTTTGTAAATTTGAAAAACATAAAAAAAAAGTTTTTACAAACTAATTTTTTAAGGTTTTTACAAAATGCTTGTTTTTTTTGGTTTTTGTTGTTTCAGGTTAAAACAAACCTTTAAAAAAATTTGTTTGTAAACATTTTTTTTTTACAAGCTAAGTTTTTTGAAAGTTTATTTTATCCTAAAACAACAAATTTTGTTTACAAACTAATATTTGTTTAAGTTTTTGCAAAATTCGTTTTTGTTGTTCAGGTTAAGATAAACCTTAAAAAAAATTTTTTGTTTTAAATTTTGTCAAATTTTTTGTAAAATTTAAATGTAAAAAATTTTTTGTAAAATTTTTTAAAATTTTATAAAAAAAATTTTTAATTTTGAGATTAAAATTTTTGTAAAATTTTATATGTAAAAAAATTTTTTTAGATTTTTGTAAAATTTTGTAAAAAAATTTTTTTAATTTTGAGATTAAAATTTTTGTAAAATTTTATAAAAAAGTTTTTTTTAAATTTTGTAAATTTTTTTTTCAAATTTGGCGAAACAACTAGTATATTTGTGATTTGTGGTTTTACAACAATTTTTCTTTGTTTTTTTGTTGTTTCAGGACGAAATAAATCTTAAAATTTGTTAGGAAGAAAATAACCTTAACATTTTTTTGTTTTTTTTTCAAATTTTGGTGAAATTTGCTGCTTTTTTTTCAAATTGGTAAATTTTGGTTCTTTTTTTTTCAAATTTTGGTGAATTTGGTTTTTCGGTGATTATGAATAACATGCACTCTCAGTATTCTTTCTTATTTTTTCCATTAATTGCGGAGAGAATGCTCACTAATTCCTGGTAGTTTCAAGTTTGGGACTCCATTAACGTTTCGAGTTGTATTTCGTTTTCCAAAAATGGCAAAAAAAATGTTCAAAAAGTATATTTATTTTAAAAAAGAAATTAATGAAATATTAAAAAGAAACGAAAAAACATGATTTCGAAGACTTTCAATATTGAATAGATCACAAAATTACAATTATTTTCCAAATTTTTTCAGTTAACTTCTTATTATACTCAAGCCCACAATAAACTAATTTCCAAAAAAAATTAAGACCATCTCCGAAATACTTAAATCACTTGACATGGAATCGCGCATACATTTCTTCCGGGTTCATTTTAGAGAGATCCTCATTTTCAGCTCGGTTTGTCAACAGATAATATCAGATTCATCAGCTGGATAATCGGCAAAGTAGTGGAACTGCTTATTTTTGGACGCTTGGGCACAACACTGTCAACAACGGTAAGTACGTACTTAGGTAAATGCTTAACAAGTAAAATCCTGATGTTCTCTGAGTAATTGAGGTAGCTTGAGCGGGTGCTATTTACATGCTCTTTAAGTGAGTAGAGGTTGAAAGTTTCATACAAGCACCATTTGTCGCTCTATGTCGATACCAAGCTTTTTCTTCCCTTCTTCTAGACAAATGCCTTGAGCACTTCATATTACTCCTGTGGATGGGAAGACATCATACTTCACTCTACTGATGCCGCAGAGAATGCAAAGATAGTGAAGCTTATGACATTGGCGATCCATTTGAATAGCACACCCTTTGAATTGAAAGGCCTCAATTTTTTCTCTGTGAATTATGAGTCGGTGGTGGCGGTAAGTTAAGATTTTATAAATTTCGACAATTTTTTCGTAGTAAGCTAATTTTTGAATACCACTTCTTTCAGATTCTAAGAGGCGCTTTTTCATATTTTACTGTTATTTATGCATATAGATAAATTAAATGAAAAGCGATGAAGGGAATGGATAAGGAGCTGAATGAAAGTAAACAGATTGCAGTGAAGAAACTAGCGAACAATTTTTGGAAGGCAAAATGCAGACAATGAAGAGAAAAAAGCGGTTAAAGTTTTGAAACTTGTTATATTGTTTATAAAACTAATATTCAGTAGATGTTATTAAAAGTAGGCACGAAAGTAGATTTAAATAGAGAGAGCACACTTTAGATATACATTATATAATGAGTGGAAAATTATAAAAAGAGCGCGAGTGAGTTTTTGCGGTCATTAGATTGGCGAGCGTAAACAGCAAAGAAGGAAAGAGAAGGCGTAATAATCAAGAAACCAGTTAAAGAAAATTAAATGACTGAACTGAGAGGAAGATAAAACGGATGCCGTGACATATATTAATGGGAGTAAGAGAAACATGAAGTCAATAGGATAGTATCGAACAAACGGATTGAATTTAAAGGCTTGAAAGTGAAGCAAGACAAATATGAATTGAAATAAGGCGAATAAAGAGACTGAAAGGAGTGAAAGAGAGAGAGGATAAATATGAATATAAGAATTACTTTACAAAAAAGCATTGCAATTAGAGGAGTGAAAGAGATGGAGGAAGAATATAAGTAGCAATAAGGCAAATAAAAAGATTCAGATTAAAGAAGTGAAAGAGAAAGAAGAAGAATATGAATAGTTTGATGAATAGGAATAATGAATAGAGGAATGGAAGGTAAGGAAGAAGAATATGAGTAGCAGTAAGCCGGGTAAAAATATTGAGATTAAAGGAAATATTGAGAGGGTGGCAAAATATGAATGCAAGGATAATTTTAGAAAAAAGAATTGCAACGAATAAAAATATTCATATTAAAGAAGTGAAAGAGTAAGAAGAAGAATATGAGTATAAATAAATCGAATGCAGTGAGTAAAACTAGAGAAGCAACGAGAAAGGAGTGAAGTAAAAGCAAAGAAGTGAACTAAGAATATAAATATAGACATAAAATCAAAGGAATTAAATGCAAGTTAATACAATGAGCGAAAAGAGTTGAAGAAGAAATGGTAAAGAAGCGGTTTAAGTAAAACAAAACCAATGATAGTATTGTAGCTCTAAATTGAAGAGAATGAAATAAAAGAAAAAAGTGAAGAGAGTTAAATAAGAATAAAATAAGGGTAGAGTTAAGAGTGAAATAAGGGTTAAGAAATTAAAATAACTATAGAAAATTGTTAAGTTAACGTGGGTTGAAAGAGTTATATATTATATTTATTAGTAAAATGAAGTAGCGAAAGTTAATGTAGTTAAATAATAAAATTTAATTAACATGAGCAATATTTAAATCGTGAGTTAAAGGCAATGTTTTTAAAAAACTAACATCCAGCGAGTGAAGTCAGTGAGGCTAAATGAAAATACTGAAAATAAGTGATATATATCTCCATCTCTGTCTCTATTTTTTCCTATCTCTTTCTCTGATACTTTTCTCCTACCCTCCTTGACTATCTACCCCCTTTCCAGAGCTTTAAATACAATGGGCTCTTTAGTCTGAGTGTTTTAGGAGCCACCAAATCTCCTGGTGCTCCTTGGCTCGACCCTTTCAAATTCAATTCAAATTCAAGTGATATAATACAAATAAAATAGAAGTACTAATAAAAGACGTAGAGCATAAACATAATAAAATGAAGCAGAATGATAATTTTAGGCTGACAAGAAGGGAAGAGGCGAAATTTTTAGAGTGCAGCAAATGAAATGCAATAAAAAGAAATTTAAAAAACTAGGGGGAATAAATTTATTGACACAAAAAGGTTTTGAAAATAACACTATACAGCAAAATGAACTTTTTTTCTGGGTATAGAACCAAACCAATGTTTTTCAAACCAATTTTCATTAAGTCAAAAATGAAAAAGTGGTGTCTTCGACTTTCAAAGTTAGTCTCCAAAATCGACTTAATTAAAAAATGGTTTAAAATTAATCCATGTAAACAAATAAATAAGCAAAAATATGATCGTGAGCGCTATTAAAAAAAACATTTTTAAAATATAAGGTTTCTAAAACATACTTTTATATTTATTTACAGACGTTAAATCCCCATTTATGGACTTCGAAAGTCCATACACCGATTTCAGAAACTAACTTCGAAACTCGAAGAAATTACTTTTTCACTTATAATTCAATCACCTAAAAATTTTTTTTTTTGGTTTAATACCCCGCCCAGTGATGTGCAGTGTAATTAAACATTTTTCTAGCAACAGAAGCAGAACACCCTACTCCTATGCAAAATCAGTTGCTGAGTCCGTAAATTTACACCTAATTTTCCTTTCAAAAAAAGGTGGATGAAAAAAATTATATTATCTAGAAAATGCGTTAACCAATCAAAATAAATGCAATATGGAATTAAAAGTAATTAAATTCGCTATCCTTTGTGCATGCTTCACTGCATTTTTCATAAAAATACAGCGTTTTCAAGATATTTATAAACAAACAAAAAGTAGTTTTTTTGTAAAAATATGAATTTTTTTTTATTTAATTGTAAGAAACATATAGAAAAACATTTATCGAAGGTAATAGAGAGGTTACCAAGGCTTCTGTGACGCAGAAATGAAGAGTGATTATTCTTGGTGCCTAGTAAGAGTGGGAAGTTCTGATTAGTAAAAGAAAAGTAAAAGAAATAGGTAACCAATTCATATGGACTTTCGAACACTCAGTAATCGATTTACACAGAAATCAGAGCTGGCTTAGTTCTTGGGTTTTCTGCTGGACTGTAAACTAATGTTATTGATGCATTTGAAAATAGGAGAGAAGAAGAGAACGAATTTTATGAATTGAGAAAAAGCAGATAGTAGAGATAACTAAAAGTATTAATTGAGTCTCCTGGGAACAGTAAACAGTTAGTAGAAAAGGAGCGACACTTTTCGAGTAATAAAGTTAGTTGAAAATGATGACATCTTAAAGTGGTAGAAAAATTCGAGGGTAAAATTGAATTAGTGAGGTGAAAAATAAGTATATAGTAAAGAAGCGAAGATTGTCGAGTGAAATAAATTACATGAAATAAAAGAATATACAAGAACTTCGCATAGGGCGTCTAATAAAAGAAGAAAACAAAAATTTTAATTAAGGGGACAGATACCTGTAAAATTTCGAAAACAAATTTTTTTTTCATAAAATGTTAATATAATCCTTTAAGAATATGTCAAAAAACTTTTAGAATGTAAATTTAGATATTTCTTATATCATAGATCGACAACCGTGACGACTCTATTCTTTGCGGTCGAGCGCTGGGAAAGGAATTTTCATGTATTCAAACTTTAGTCGCGTTTTTCTTAAAACTATATTTTTCGAATTGGCGTACACGATAACTTGAAAAGTTATTGAGCGATCTTTTTTATGATATTACTCTCTATGTGAACTTACAATTTCGAAAATTTTTCGAAAAAATAATTTTTTCGAAGTAGAAAATGGGGCGAATTTTCGCCGCAAAATTAATTTTTTTTTTAAGCATTTTATTCCGCAAATTTTTTTCCCCCCATTTGTTTTTAATTCACATAGAAATTGTGACATTAATAATCGAAAAAATTTTTGGTTTCCTATATTCAGGTCACTGGCGCCGATGCTACAATGTCCGCCGATTGAGAAGCCCCGCTGCGACCTTCCTGGAAGAATTGAGTGTAAATCCGCCATTTTAAATGATTAAAAAAAAAATGTTATATTATTTTAATGTATAAATAAATTGTATGCCAATTTTGAAAAAAATATATTGACTTCTTCATTTTAAAAAATTTTAATGAAAATCAGGGAAAATATGCCCGTTTACAGGTATCTGCCCCCTTAAGAAGAATTATTGTGGAGTAGACGAAAAAAAATATTTGCTATTTGAGGGAGTAAATAAAAGAACTAGTATTAATTCTAATTAGTTAAATAAAGTTGATAAAGAGGTAGTAGTATAGGAGCGATATTTTTGGAGTGAAATTAAAATAGTTGAAAATAATAATATCTGAAAAAGTTACTAAAATTAAGAGAATAAAATGAGATAGAAACATTTGTTTTTTGTTTCTTAATCACTTCACTTGGAAGCATAAGCTTCACTGGTAACACGATTTCGCCGCCTGTTACGATTTGTTGCTCTTATTTTTGTGCTATCTCACGTGGAATTAGCTGCAGCTAACTCACGCAAGGCTGATGATTCTGGGTCGACCTTGCCCTCTACTTCCTTGGAGATTCCAGTCTAGCGCTATTCGAGTTAAGTGATTTGGTGATCGTCTGATGGAGTGGTCTTTCCATCGCCATTTTCTCTATTTTATCTGCCGTGGATGGACTCTTCATCAGTGACATTCCACAGAGTGGCAATCAGTAATGAATTTTGGCTACGATATTCTGTAAATGATGTGAAATCATTTGTTTATGCAGTGGCTTACAGCCTTTGTGTGATGTTATTCGAGACCAGCCGTGTTTCACTTCACTTACACTTTACAGATATGTCGACTTTACACAAGAGTTGAATGTTCGAAACTTCGTTTGCCTGTCGTTGTGTGAGCTCGTCCAAACTGAGTAAAGTCAACCGAATGCTGTCCTTGCTTTACTCTGTCTGCAGTAAACATCTTCTTCGGTACCGCCAACTATTGTTATTGTACAGCCAAGGTAACAGAAACTGTAGACGAATTCCACCTTTGGCCAATTATCGGTACATGGCGTGAGCTGGTTTGATTGACTCTCATAGCCTTGGTCTTGGCAATGTTGGCCTCCAGTCTCGACGACCAATCCGCTAAAGAATTAGGCTGGCAAGAAATGGATGATACGAAGTTATTTAGTAATTTTTATGCCTAATTAGTAATTTGATTGAGATGTATTAAACAAAGAGTGTTTCGGTGTTTATGTATTAATCATCAGAAAAAATTGTATTTATTGTTATTTTAATATACCTTCTGCTCAAATATGAACGAGAAGTTATCAACAAAACAGTCCGCGGATGACATGTGGCAAAAATAAATTTTTTGTTTTTTTGGTAGGACTGTTATAAGCTTTCATGGCAAATTTCAGCGTGATATGTCACATAGTTTGTTTTCTGTGCTATTGTAAACAAGTCAAGCTCGAGTGTGTTCTTCGAATTCTCTTTTATGACTTCAATTGTCTCAAAATGTTTTCCACGGAAACAGGAAAAAGTCACATGGAGCCATATCAGGCGAATACGGTGCTTGCGGAACGATATTAACATTATTTTTGTTCAAATAATCGCGAACAAGACGTGATGTGTGAGCTGGTGCATTATCGTGATGCAAGAACCATGACTTGTTGTCCCACAATTCCTTCCTTTTAAGACGAATGTTCTCGGGCAAACGCTTTAAAACGTCTAAATAATATTCAGCATTAACCGATTTTGCGATTTGTGCGATTTTCAAGCACAATTTCCTTTACTTTTCCGATGTTTTCGTCGTTTACTGATGTTGCTGGACGACGTTCATGAGGCAAGTTTACAACCGATGTACGGCCCTCTTTGAACGATTTGTTACCACTGGAAAACACGTGCCCGCGATAGAGCAAAGTCCCCATAGGTTGTCTGCAACATTTTTAAGGCGTCTGAAGCCGAAATTTTGTTGGAATAACAAAATTTCAAACAAATTCTTTGTTCAACTTGAATTTCCATCGTTAAATTACTTCTTCCGTTTTGTAAGTATTTTAACTTTAAAAATTCATTTTTAAAAAATAATTTTATGACAAAAATTTTTTAGGTTCAGGTGGTTACTTAAAGCCATAACTAAAAAAATTTGCAAACCCAAAATGTATTAAAAACGCAGCAAAAAAGGTAGGAAGTGAATTGTGAGAATTTTTGTATTGCACATAAGCGATTTTGTATAGAAATTTCTATTACTTACATGAGTTTAGCTGAGTAAAAAAAACAAAAAAAAAAAAAATCCGCTCGAAGAAGTTGTTTGTTCTGCTCTCCATAACCTCTTAATATGCTCTATTTTTTCAACCGCCTCCACTGCAACTAACTCACTCACGTACAGCAAACAAATAAAAAACAATTATGATGTACAGGCAAGCACTTTCGTGTGGAACAACATAATCAATATCAGCAATGAATGAGGCAGTCAAGAAAACTTGCAAAGTTACCAAACGGGCAAAGAAAGAAAGCTGGCAAGCGGTTGTGGCGGCTGTGTGGTTGTTGTTGTTGCGATTATTGTAGCGAGTTAATAACATCAATATTACGTGCACACACACCTATATATATATAACACATACACACATATACACAACATAAGTAGAATGAGAATCTAAGTATGTGTGCTTTTGCGGGTGTATGCGCGCGTGCACTAGATGTGAAACCGCAAAAAACACGCCACGCAGTTGTGAAAACATGCACGCGTGCGAAAGTGTTTATTGAGTTGCACACGTACACCAGTGTGTGGCCAGAGTGGTAGCAGGTGTGTATGTAGGCGAGCCGAACACCCAGCATTCCACTCCACTTCACTCATACATGCGCTCACCACACAGTGTTAAGATTTTCGGATCAGCTATGCCATAATTTATATTTATTTACAAACTTGTATTGTATCAGAGGCGGTTGTATGAGTGTATGCGCGTGTGTAGTTGTGAGGCATGGAGGTTTGCCAAGAAATTGTTGCGTCTGTGTGAAAAATAAAACTGAACGCAACTAACTTTGCGGTCTACTTAAGTTCATTTAACATTTTACAAAATCAGGCAACTTCTGACGTTTACCGGTTTCCTTCCCCCTCAGCTTAGTTGTGTGTCAAAGCCACTCCGGTAGTGGCTCTTGTTATACACTTAACTACTCACACAACAACACTTTATATATCCGGCCATGCCCATTCGTGCGGTCAGCGCAGTGTTACCGTGTGGCAACAGAATCCAGTACTTTTAGTATGCTGAATCTAGAATCTCTAAAATCTATGGCAGATTAGGTCTGATAGCTGTCCCCAAATGTAAGTGGGCTCACTTCGTCTTGAATATTGAATTCGTTTAGGGCAGTGCCATTGAAGGCAAGGAGGAGAAACAGTAAACGGGGCAAGGTAATAACGAAAAGGACAGCGAAAGATGACTAGTGGTGTCTTTGGTAATCGCTTCGTGCCGACGATGAAATTCAGAAGCCGGTTAATATCCAGGCCTTTCAAGAGGCATGCCTAAATAGTGAAAGTCAAGGTGTCTGAATCTTGGTAATGGTAATGGATGTACGGGTTAGGCTAAAGCCTTTATCCACTGCGACCAGTTTAATCTATTGTGTGTTCCTAATTACTCAGTTATAATTATTGAGTATACCGAGTAATCGAACCAGCTCTTTAGGAGGGAGCAATTGTAGGTCTTCCTCCTCTAGCAGGTACGAGCCCAGGATTCTGTGTCTCCTGTGGCCTAATGCCACACAGTTGGTGATTAAGTGTTCCATAGACTTCTCTTCCTCACAGCAGAACCTGTATACTCTTGTATTAGATATTAGATATATTCTTAGGCCATTTTTCTCTAAGGTTAGCAGATTTTGCTGTCTCTGAATCTTAGTCTCATATGATTCTGAGATGTTTCCACCTCAACCTCTGGACAGCTGTAACAAAAGAGACTCGAAGTGCTGTTAAGCCTCACCGCTTGGGTCGAACATTGCCCGTTTAGTATACCTACACCAGAAAAGAGTAGAAGTTTTGTTAGCCTTAGGAGGTACTATCTCTAGTATCAAAACATTGGTTTTTTGTTTGAACAGCATAAAATATTATTCATACAACTTCTGGAAATGCTGAAGAACTGATCAAAACCAAAAACACTGAGCAACAACTGCAGATGATGAAAAAGCAGAATTAATTAATTAATAATTGGCGCGCACACTTCTGTTAGGTGTTTGGCCGAGCTCCTCCTCCTATTTGTGGTGTGCGTCTTGATGTTGTTCCACGAATGGAGGGACCTACAGTTTCAAGCCGACTCCGAACGGCAGATATTTTTTTTATGAGGAGCTTTTTCATGGCAGAAATACACTCGGAGGTTTGCCATTGCCTGCCGAGGGGCGACCGCTATTAGAAAAATGTTTTTATTAATTTTGCTTTCACCGAGATTCGAACCAACGACCTCTCTGTGAATTTCGAATGGTAATCACGCACCAACCCATTCGGCTACGGCGGCCGCAGAATACTATATTTTAATATGCAACGGCCTGGGATGATAAAAGTGCAGAACTTCCATCCCAACCAGCTGCGAAGAAAGCTCGAATACAATCTAAAATCCTGTAACCATCTAATAAGAGGAGTTGTGAAAATATTGCATCAAAAGTAGTGCTAGTTTAGCTTCTCTTGAGACTTTCAAGTTAGTGACATGACGGTTTTTTCCTGAGAAGACCCTTAGTATAATTTTCCAGGGAATAATTTGCTAGCACATTTTAACCCTCTAACGACTTTCCAAATTTTATTTTCCAGGGGTCTCTTGAAGTAAGGGTCAAAACGACCCGATTAAGTGGGAGCAAATGGGTTAGAATGTTCTACGAAAATATTCAACGTAGAATTTTACTTTACATAACTTAATCTTTAATTTTGCTGAGTCCTACATTGTAATAATTTTTTCAATTTTTGAAAACAACTGAGACCGTGACATGAAAAATTTAATAGTAATTTAATAAAAAAAGAGTCAACTTTTGCAAATCCATTTAGAGTTTTTCTACTGGATAGGAATACCTTCAGAAAATACTAGCAACCTCCGGCCTGGTTTGAGTTGCCATAAAATTGTCGCACACTTAAATTAATCCAGTTTTTTCGATAACGGCAAACGTGACTCTCTTCGACACAAACCTCAAGAGACCGTAGTTCTCTTTCTTTTTGTGATGGGGGAAACAGCACGTAGATTTGTGGTATTCAATTCATCCATCCACGTATGTACTGGAGCAGCTTGCTAGTTTTTAAAGTACTTAGACACATGGCTAGTCAGCTTATTTGTATTTTCTAAAAACCACAGCCCTGAACTTACCTGAGAAGGAATGAATCCATAAAAAGTGTTTCGTTACCTCATCGTGAATGTTGTGGCTTGAAAAATGAAGTTGTTTATAATGTTTAATTAGGGTATTTAAATCAAGGATTCAGCAATTCAAAGAAGTACCTGCAGTATTTTTTATTCAATGAGTGCAGATGTCTTGATAGATCTTTTGAGTTTGAGGAGACTAACTATTTCTCATTACCTCTCAAACTTTACTAAGCCAAAGATGTCTGCACTTTATGATGGTAATTTCGAAAGCCTATGGGGATGTGCTATAACAGACTGAGAGACTGTAGACCAAAGAAAACTTGGCCGAAGACTAGTCTGACCAAAATGTTATAGGTTTGATTTTCAGATAGTTCGTTTTTGGTTCATTTTTGAAAGGTCTTCCTTCTATTTACTTATAGTTACATAATGCAAAGCTTAGCTTAGTGTGGGCTGAGCTATCTTCAAAGAAACCTAAACTCTTCTCTGGCAATTCAGATGCGGTAATTTTGATATTTCCGACTCACTTCGATCAGGAAGACCAACAACTTTAGACAATGACGCATTAGAGGTGGAAGCAAATCCATGTTAAACAATCGAGGAACTGTCAAATATTCTTAACCAACTTTGGTCAACCAATGGTCGATCATCTAAGAGCATTTGCAGCAAATTGGTAAAACAAACAGAGCACAGCAGACGTTTGTATTCCGCATAATCTTTCTGAAGAAAACAGAGCTAACCGGTCCACGGCATGCAATTTATTGCTTCAATGGTGCAATACAGAAACATTTTTTGATTGCTTGATCCCTGCAGATGAAAACTGGGTCCTGTATGATAATCCAAAATGCAAGAGGCAGTGATATGCCGAATAAACAGCCACGAAGGACTGCTAAGCCAGGCTTGCACCGTTTTTGTGTGGTAGGGGGTGTTTGCCTATTTTCAAGTGCTTAAACATGCAAAAACGGTTAATGCAGACTTTTATTGTGCACGATATTGCAATATCTCACAGCGCAAGAAAAACGCTGGAAAAATTAATAGAGTTACTAACTCACCCGCCATACTGACTCGATATGGCGCTATCGGCTTTACATTTATTCTGTTGTAGTGACTCTTAATAAAACAAACAATTGAAAAATATGAAAAATGCCATCTCCAGATATTTTACTGAAAACCCTATTAATTTTAACGGGCTTATTGTTAAGAAAAATGATATAAACATCTATACAGATGGCTCAAAACTAGACAACAAAGTAGATGGAGAGGTTTACTCCAATAAATTTGGAGTATGCCAATCATTTCGCCTACCTGATCATTGCAGTGTATTTCAGGCAGAAGTCACTGCCATGAAAGAGAGACTTACGGTAATAAAAATGAGAGTATTATCCACAAATGAAGTCTTCATTTACTCGGACAGTCAAGCGGCAATAAAAGCGCTTGAATCTAAAACACACTCGTCAAAAACAGTTTTAGAATGTTTTAAACTTCTAAATGACGTATCTAAGTCCTACAAAGTGCACCTTATCTGGGTGCCAGTAATATAGCAGGAAACTGCAAGGCGGACGAACTTGCTCGAACCGGTACAACGCTCGGTCTCAAAACGGATAAGGCGCTGATACCTATGCCTATAGCCACTTGTAAATTACTTATAGACAGGGAAACCATCAAAAAGGTGAATACAAGCTGGCAAAACCTCACAGCATGCGAACTAAGCAGACAGACAAGGCCGAACTGGAACAGCGGTCGATTGAAGATCTTGCTAAGATTTAACAGAGAAGCTATAAGAAAAATGATAGGGGTATTAACTGCTCATTGTTTAATAGGCAGCCACGCTAGAAGGTTAGGACTCCCGTACTTCGATTTCTGTAGAAGATTTCTTAATACAGAAGAAGAGGAAACAGTCAGACACCTTTTATGTGAGTGTGAAAGCATAGCTATGAGAAGGCTGCGCACTCTTGATACAGCATTTTTACCGATGTAGCGGACATAGCCCATCTAAAACTAACGAAGCTCTGCTCGTTTATTACTTACCGGATGGTTTGAAAAGGAACTCGTAGGGTAAAGATAAACTTCAGTGGTAACACAATGGATCTGCGAAAGGTCTAAGTGTGTCTTTACGACAACCACCCAACCTACCTACCTACCTACCTATTAATTTTTATCGATCCGGCATTGACAAAAGGTTGTTGCTAAAAAGAAAAAAAAACTTGTAAGAAATTTATTTATTCGAATTTACTTTAAAAAAAGCATTATTTTCCGGCCCCCCAATATACAGTGGTTCAAACGTCTAATCGTACACGCAGAGAGCTCATCTTAAATATTAGTTTTAAAAGAGAAAATTTGTTTAATTTAAAATAATATACACTGATTTTATTTCATAATAACTTAATTTATTTCGTCATATACGAAAGTTTTAAGTTTTCACAACATTTTCTTAAAAAAAATCAAAAACAAACAAAACAAAAGAAATTCATGTCCAAACGAATAATCGTACATAAGTAGACGTCGACTGGATACCGTTATCCTATAAGCATTTTTTTCAAATTGTGTTTTACACTGGACTATAAATAAATTCTTATTCAGTTATTCAGATTGCTTTAAGTGATAAACTTAATCGGTACGTAATGGCACCTTCAGGAAAACAGACAACGGTAGAAGAACGAAAATTAATAATTAAATTGCACCAATCCGGAAAAACTTTTAGAGAAATCGCAGTTTTAGTAAATAGAGCCCATTCTATATCATTAAAAGATATAAAAATGACCTCTCTATTGTAAATAAAAGTCGTGTTGGCCAAGGCAAGAAGCGTGATGAACGTTCGATTTTAAGGGAAGGGAAAAAAATTCTTTTGTAACAGCAGTAGAAATTAACAGAACATTAAAAAAAAGACTGATAAGATAGTTTGTGATGAGACAATCCGAAATGTTTTGAAAAGAAACAATTATCATGGCAGAATAGCACGAAAAAAGCCATACATAAGTCCTAAAAACAAAAAAGCTCGCATGAAATTTGCTACAGACTATATTACAAAAGATATTAACTTCTGGAAAACGGTAAAAACAAAATAAAATTTAAATTATTGGCACTAAATTTCTTTTCTGACAGGTATTATTCACAGACGAAAGTAACTTTAATTTAAAAGGGTCCGATGAAAAGTGCTACGTATGGCGAAAACCCAATACAGAATTTGATTGTAAAAATACAAAGCCTACTGTGAAATCAGTGATGGTGTGGGGGTGTGTTTCGAGTTCAGGTGTTGGAAATATTGAATTTATTGAAGGCAATATGGATAAATACAAGTATTTAGATATTTTGAAAATTAATGTGAAGCAAAGTGCCGAGCGTTTGGGGATAATACACAATTTTGCTTTCTACCAGGACAACGATCCGAAACATACATCAATGGTTGCGAGGATGTGGCTTATTTATAATTGTCCAAAACTACTCCAAACCCCCGCACAATCACCTGATCTTAACATAATTGAGCATGTATGGGAAGAATTGTCTAAAAGATTAAAGGACAAAGTCTTTCGAAATGTTAATGAGTTGAAAGAAACTCTACGAACTGAATGGTATAATATTTCACCAGAAGTATGTAAAAACTTAGTAGAATCGATGCCAAAACGTTTGAGTGCTGTGCTTAAAGCTAAAGGACTCTCTACTAAGCATTAATTTTAAAAATATTTAGTTTGAGAGCATAAATTCAGTATTGTACGATTATTCGTTTGGACATGAATTTCTTTTGTTTTGTTTGTTTTTGTTTTTTTTGAAGAAAATGTTGTGAAAACTTAAAACTTTCGTATATGACGAAATAAATTAAGTTATTATGAAATAAAATCAGTGTATATTATTTTAAATTAAACAAATTTTCTCTTTTAAAACTAATATTTAAGATGAGCTCTCTGCATGTACGATTAGACGTTTGAACCACTGTAAGCTCGGTTGCGATTTTTTGACTGAAGGCCAGTATAAATCTTTAGCACGAAAGCAATACTTTGCCAACCTGGTAATAAAGCTTCAGCCCTGGGCTCAAACTTCAGGTTAGTAGAAATGTAATCAGACTGAACACAAATTTAGCTCGGAGAGGCCTTAGATTTATTTTCTTTTATTATTTATTCTCATTTTTATATTTGGTTTGGAATACAAATTCTTCCAGGCTAAGAGCCACTTTCTCAACTTATCAATAGAGTAAGTTTTACTTCCGAGATGATAAATTGTTACTCACTTTAAAATACCCTTTGGCTCTTTTTGTTTTTTCAGCAATCCGTCAAATATGAAAATTATGGCAACGCACGATTTGCCACACATTTCGGACTCAAACTGAGCTACGTAATTCGGAAGCAAATAACGAGAGTTTAATAGAGAGGCAGGAAATCCCAGTACCACACTTCTCCGATATTAGAGTTCAAACACTCACACTTTGGCAGGCAAGATGGAACTCTGAACGGTATGGTAGCTGGACAGCGAGACCAATACCCGATCTAAAAAAGTGGGTAGAAAGAAAGCACGGTGAGGTTAACTATTACCTCACGCAGTTTTTGTCCGGACATGGGTCCTTTCGCAAGTATTTGTGACGAATGGGAAAAGTGAGCCAACCAAACTGCATATATGGAGATACTGAGTATGATGATGCGGAACACACCTTCTTTAAATGCGAGAGGTGGAACGTAGAGAGAACAGGTCTGCAGCGAGCTATTGGTGTATTTACACCTGCAGAAATTATCGAAAAAATGATGATAGACGAAGAAAAATAGAATGCCGTCGCAAATTTTGTGAAGGATATTATCCGAAAAAAGAAGCGCGAAATGGAAAGCTATGCTGAAGAGCATTGAGCATAGGTCTCTCAAACAAGGCGACCCTGGACGCAGGGTGAGTAAGTAAGTGTTCTTCTTAGGACGCCGTCTTGGCCCTCTACCTCGAAGCAATGCCGAAGCAGTCCCGGGGTGGAGGGAAAAATCCAAGAGAAGAGGAGGGATATTTTTAGTGGAATCACCACACACGAAGTAGCGACGGTTACTATATGGTGCGAAGGCATTTTTAACCTAACCTCACCGCCAAAAAAAAAAAAAAAAAAAAATAGTGAGGCAGTGCCAGAGAGAACGACAGTGCGTTTACAGTCGCTATAAGGTGGCCTGTTGAGTTAGAGGTTTGTTGAGAAAGCGACAGTAAGTAAGACAAGATTAGGCCGATAGCCTCTGGTACTAGCTACTGTAATAAAATTATTATAAATGTAATTATAATTGATATAAATAAAAGAAATGAAAATAAATATTAAGAAAAATTACAATTTTAATAATTAATTTTTGTAAAAAATATTTAAGTAAAAAATTGAAGAAAAAGTTAAAATAATTAATTTTTCGAATTTTAAACTAATTTGGACACATAAAAGCCTAAAATGCAAGTAAGAAGGAGTGAAGCACCTGAAGCAAGGACTCCCGGCTATCCTAACAGATGGCTCTATGTTAAATAAGGAGGCAGATTGTCGTACTTATTTAAATAAAAAAAATGCTATGGCCACACTGTTCTAAATACTAAATACTTTCCATGCTCATGCTGCCCTTTTCTCGTACGCTTGGCTCTCAATCACCTGCTAAGTTGTTGCTCAAAGGTTAGGCAATTGATTGATGCGCGCGGGTGCTAGTGAGTAGGCAAGGCCGAGCGTGAACGGGAAATTGTGGGGGAGAGTAAATGTGAGCTTGGCAGAGTGGGAAAAAGAGTGTGACAAAGAGTTTCGTGGGGTTCATAAAGTGTTGCGCTTACTTTTATTTTTTCTTTCTCTACATTCACACACACAAAGCTCTAATCGAAAGTGGATAAAGTTGATCATTTTTTGAGGTTATAAATAAGTTGATAACGTGTTTTACGCCATTGGCATACGAAATGAGGGACTCAGCACTTAACAGCAATAGTCCATATGAGGGGAAATACATATCTACACACACGTGGGCACATACAGCCACTCACTCGGGGTCCCGAAAACGATGACAGCGAAGTGAGTGTGAGGGGAAATATATATTGTACATATATGCATACATACACACATATATATAGACACATATATGTATGCTTATTTTGCTAGCGGCTATGTGTGCTTCAGCATTTTATTTAGGATTCCATTTGCACAGATTAAACGGACGTTTGATGAGGGCAATTGTTACCCAGGGTATATGGCTTATATTTCTGGCTGATATCACTTTACTAGCTCTCATTTAAGTAGATAAAGAAACAACTTTGCAGTTTGCTTATCAAATATTTGTGCGAGTGGGTTTGTTTGATTTAAATACTATTTCCATTTGACAGCTTTGAGTTGGGTTTCAACGTCAAAGCCGAGAAATAACTTAGTTTTGGCCACTCTTTCCTTTTCTCATTGTTTTGCCCGCAAGGCTCATTTAAATTCCAAATCTTTGCAGTTTTACTGATATCTGACTGGATTTTTTTTGCTAGCTGCTTTGCATGCGTGTGTATGTGTGTGTGTGAACCTGATTGTCGGAGTAATTGTGTTCGGCAAATCGTTTATATTTGTACGCCAGCAATTTAACTAAAGATAATTTCGTTGGAAAAGCTCTTAGGCTATCGAATTTGGGTTCGCAATGAAACTTGTAAAAACTTATTTGTTTCAAATCTTCTATTTTTTATTTTTTTGAGTTTCTCTGAATATTAAAAGCTGCACGCAATGAAGTAAAAAAGTAGATTTTTGTTTTTTGATAATCAAAACTTTCATGGAAAAATTAAAAATATAAAAAAAAATTAGAATACTTAAAAAAATTTGAAATATTTTTTTTTATTTTTTAAATTATTTTACTTCATAAAATTATATTACTAAAAATTTTAATATGATATAAAGGGTGGTTAAATTTCAAGGGCAGATGTTGAATGTGAAGCAAACCTAAACGTTAAGCTTTTTTCTGTATTTCATTTGATATTTTTCAATTTCAAATTAACTCGATTTGAACCAAGGAAAGATACACAATCGAGCAACGCGTTAAAGTTATTCAGGCTTATTATGAAAACGAGCATTTAAATCAAAATGCATATCGCGAACTTCGTGATTTTTTCGGTCAAATTAATCGTCCAAATGTGCGTACAATCGGAAAAATTGTGCAAAAGTTTGAAGAAACCGGGTCTGTAGGAGATTAAAAGCACCAGTGCATACTCGTACAGCTCGTACTGCAGAAAATATTGCTGCTGTTCGCGATAGTGTGGTTGAAGAGCCGTCCACCTCAACTCGTCGTCATGCCCAACAATTGCACCTCTCACGTTCGTCATTGATGAGCATTATGCATAAATACTTGCATTTACAAGCTTACAAGGTGCAATTGACTCAAGAACTAAAGACCCTTGACCATTTCAAGCAACAGTGAAAAACCAATTTTCGAAGAAAATCATCTTCAGTGATGAGGCACATTTTCACCTCAGTGGATTCGTCAATAAGCAGAATTGCCGCATTTGGGCGAATGATAATCCAAGAGTGATTGCCGAAAAACCAATGCACCCACAAAGAGTGACTGTTTGGTGCGGCTTATGGGACGGCGGCATCATTGGGCTGTATGTTTTCCAAAATGAGGCCGGTCAGGCAGTTATTGTGAATAGTGTTCGCTATCGTGAGATGATAACGAACTTTTAATGGCCCGAATTGGAAGATTTGGATCTGGACGATATGTGGTTTCAACAAGACGGTGCCACTTGTCACATAGCTAACGAAACAATGGCTCTTTTGCGCGAAAAATTTGATGGCCGAATAATCTCACGACGCGGCGATGTCAATTGGCCTCCAAGATCAAGTGATGTGACACCGTTGGACTTCTTTCTTTGGGGTTTTTTGAAAGAAAAGGTGTACGTTGATAAGCCAGCAACAATTCAAGAACTAAAGGATGAGATAATTCGGCTTACTAACGGCATAGAACCTCAATTATGCCTCAGCGTCATAGAAAATTTGGACCATCGGATGGAGGTGTTCCGCCGAGGCCATTTGGCCAATATTTTCTTCCGTGCGTAATTGAGCCGTACCAGTATTATCATAATAAAGAGAAATGTTAAATAATTTCTTAAAAAAATTGTATTTTATTCAAAATCAACACCGACCCTTAAAACTTAACCAACCTTTACATATACATTTTTTCAACGAAATATTAAAGTAATTAAAAAAAAAATTAAATATATAAATTTTTCATACCCGGCGTTCATTTAAGCCTCACGGTGCTTGAGTGGAAATAAATTTTAAGTAAACGAGATCTGCATTTTTTTTGTAGTATAATAAAAAAAGAAACAATTTTTTGTTAATTTAAATTCTAAGTGTACGAAAAAAAGAGAAGTTTTGTGAGTCATGAAATGAGGTGCTTTTAAACTTTTGAGCACATCGATTTAGAAGATCTGCGCTCTGAGATCAAAGCAACTAATATAGAGACGTTTTTCCTGGATTGATTAAGTAGCGCCTTTGAGCGCCTGACGTCCCATTTTGGCCAAATTATTTTCGTAGCGTTACAGGTCAGACTATCAATCCATCGCGTGTTGGCTGAAGTGGCAATGTTGATTGGACAATTTCCACACCAAGAGGGAGAAGAGTGGCAATGCCTTCTCTCTTGAGTGTATCGAGAAATTTAATCTACTAGAAATGCACAATTGCAACCGGCTAACTAGGGTCCCAGAACATAGGGGTATAACTGCCTCGTCTTTAATAGCATCCAAGCCCTTTATTGCTATGGAACAACACACCATCCAGGAGAAGCTAAGAAGTGGAGAGCTAGGGCTAAGGGAGGTTTGCTGGCACCAAACTATGGGGCTACGCCAGGCGAAATCCCTACTGGGAGGGGGCAACCAAAAGAGGTATAAAAGACTTATAACCCTACCCAAGGATAATCTGTGAATGCTCACGGGCATCTTCACAGACCCCTGCAGACTTCGAAGTCATCTGCACATGATCGGGATTTGGTCTACGAACTCTTACCGCTTCTGCGACCAATCTCAGGAGACTCCGATGCACCTTCCTTTGGAATGCAGGACTATAGCGTAGATAAGGTTGAGACATCTTGGCCAATTGTAGCTCTATCCTGAGTTTAATAAGGGGAGTGGGCTTGTATGAGGTGCTGTGATGAGTAGAGGGCTCAAAAGATCATGACTACGAAATGCAAATCTCATATATGTATCTATCTAATGTCTTTTCTCGCTAATTGGTCTGCCTTACAACTCCCTGGTATGCCACTACAGCCTGACAACCATATCAAAGGGATACAGAAATATTTTTCCATCTTGTTCAGAGAAGCCTGGTATTTGCGAGCAATAATAGGATTAGTCGCACCCCACCAACAGATTTAGTCGGCGATTGACTATCAGAATAAATATAGATTTGTCTAAAGGTAGCCACAGTTTTGTCTAACCAGACAACTACCACATTAATGGCTATAATTTCTGCCTGAAATACGCTACAGTGTTTAGAAAGACGAGATCAACCGCTTACTTCTGGCTTCTTATAGTAGACGCCAAAGCCAATTTTATCGTCAAGCTTTGAGCCATCACTAAAGAACCGTAAGCAGTTTTTCCGACCAGGTATCTCGCCAACCCACTCAAGTCTAGGTGGAATTCTAGTTTTAAATAACCTATTAAAACATGGTTCATCCAAACGATAAGCAATAGGATTAGTGGGATGCAGATCGAATGTTATAGCCGTGTGCTCAAAATCTAGATCGCACCATTGATTAGTTGCGCCAAGCTGAACCGCAGAGTTTCCTGCGTTTTGTTTACCAGCCAAAGAGCTAAGAAGAAAAGGGGAGGTAAGAAGAAACGAGTATTCAGAGCATCAGAGAGTGTAGGTTTGAGAGAACCGCTGATACAAATAAGTGGCATACGTTGAAATTTCTGAAACCTGTTTCTAATCTGGGACGATAATATGTCAGGAAAAAGTAATTTCAAACTCAATACCTAATTTGACGTATGCAACGACGACGATTGATATCATTTATCAGAGTAACTTCTTACGTATTTTCGGTGGTATTTTTGGAATTATTAATTTTTAATTTGGGTAGATACATAACACCCCGCGGCGTGGGAAGACATCAACATTTTAACTACAATAGTTTTGGCTATTTTCCTATTTTTTTATATATTCATTATTTTCATATTTTTGAAGCGTAGCTAATTGTCTACCAAAGTCTATTTAAACCAATCTTCAAATTTTTTGCGTAAATTAAAAAAATTCCAAAAATTTGTAATCCCAATTTCACGAGCTTCAACTAGAATTTTTAAACAATTTTAATTAAAAAATTCCATTGATTTCTTATAATTTTTTCCCTAGGTAATTTTTTTAATACAAAACAAAAAAATCGTGAATTTTTTATGCGAAAAAGTAATCGAATGGATTCATATTTCCTACTTAGAGTTTCTAGGAGCAAATTCGGGAACTTCACCGGGAAAGTTTGAGTATATTAATGGTCATCTAACAGGTTAATAATGACATATTGTAAAATAATGGACTTACACTCTGTCAAAAAAGTGACCGGCGTGGATTATTTTAAGAGCCAGTTTAAACGGATTGTCATATAAAAAAAAGAGGTCAGACGGTACATTTTTTTTTAATTTTCATTTTGTTTTAATAACGATTCTTATTCATTTTTTAGCAGCTTTGTACAACTGCGCCTAGTATAGGGTGGGCCATGTAAAATTTGCTTTTTGAATCGGCTATAAAAAAAAAACTAATCAATATCTTTTCAAACTGTTTTTTATTTTGAAGATTTAACATTGTCATTTATGAATAAAAAATAATATCGTTCAAATGACGGCCACGACTGGCTTTACAGTAGGCCATTCGATCAACCCAATTTTTGAGCACATCTCGATTGTTTGGGCTCCAATTTCATGAATGGCAACTTAAATTCCGTGTTTTAAAGCATCAATCGTCTCTGGATGGTTCGCATAGCATTTGTCCTTAACGGCTCCCCACAAAAAATAGTCCAACGGGCTTAAATCACAGCTCCGAGGTGGCCAATTGATATCGGAATTCAAAAACGGTATCCAAAAGTTTGAGTGTAACTTTGGCAGTGTAACAAGTTGCACCGTCCTGTTGAAACCAAATGTGGTCCATGTCATCCTCTTCACTTTTTGGAAACAAAAACTCGTTGAGCATGTCAGGGTAACGCTCGCCATTTACTGTAACCGCGGGAGAAGAAGAAAACTCACCACTTTGGAAATAGGTTTTCAATATTTCCCAATTTTATTCAAGCGTATAGCGTCCCATTTCGTAAATGTCAAACCTTTAAGTAAATTATGAACACATTTGACATGTCATTTGTGTTACCATTCTCAAAAAAATAAAAGAATGCTAAGGAACGATTTTGCTCTGATTATTTAACCTGTTTTAAGAAGTATTTTACAATATCAGCACTACTCGCTTTCCATAAGGTCTGCCCGGTTCTGTTGTGCGTTTTAAATGTTTTTGAGGAGAACTCAGCTGAAGTAAGCTGGATGCTGCCTAGTTGACCTGATTTTTTAGTCGTTGTTTGTGACTATGGCAAGTTGCTTCGTTACTTCAGTCACTGTGGATTTTGCAGCAAGAGAATGCACCTACTGCGGCAGGCTAATCAGCTACCCTCTCAGAAAATAGGGGCAGGCTAATCACCTACCCTGTCAGAACTCAAATAGATTAACGTAACCAATCCAAGACAAATGTTTTGTCGAGGTTCTATACTCCCGAGAGGAGTGAACACGCATTGTGAATGCTTTTCAAGCCAAGAACTTAAAAGGCATCAACCGTAGTCATCTGAAATGGCTCCGGTTGACGTTTTTCGGTTTCCGAAACTCAAATAACCACTTCGGCGCACCCACTTTCAGTTCCTAGAAAATGAAGAAATGCACAAAAAAAAAAAAAAAATAGAGAATTTGCGTCGAGAACTGAAGTCGGTTTTGGAAAATTAGTTTGAAAAATATTGGGTATGGGAATAAATGTCCGTCCTCGTAAAAGAGGTGTCGCTGCTGATACTATTTTTGTGTTCGCTCTTGTAGTATACTGGTGATTTGAAGGTGTGTATGTGAAGTCTCGATCGCAGTAGTTGACATGCGTTTGAAGCGAAAGATCTTTGTTTATTTCATGTCAAAAATGCCCACGTTCGTCCCGAAAAAACGGCATTTGGCGGAAGTCACCCTTCGTTATTACCTTTTAAGAAAAAGTGCAGCTGAAATGTGTAGTATATTGATAAATATTTTTGGTAATCACGCTCCAAGTTGTAAAGAGTGGCTTCGACGCTTCCAAAGTGGCAATTTCGACGTGAGTGATAAAGAGCATGAGGGGTACCGAAAAATTTCGAAGATACTCAACTACAACAATTATTGGATGAAGACACATGTCGGAATGTCGAATCCTGGATGATATGTCTAAAGAGTTGAATGTTGACAGATCAACCGTCGGTAAACGTTTGCACGCGATGGGAATGATCCAGAAAGCAGATAACTGGGTACCACATCAATTGAAGGAGATGGAGGGATATCGAGATACGTTTGGTGATGTGTGAGATGCTTCTTGAACGGCAGAAGAGAAAAGGTTTTCCGCATCACATCGGCAATGGCGATGAAAAATGGATCTATTATGATAACCCTAAGCGTCGAAAATGTTGGAGCCTGCCAGGTGAACCAGGTCCATCGACAGCGAAGAAAATAATAATGCTTCAAAAGTTATGTTGTGCATCAGAAGGGTGTCATCTACTATGAACTCCTTAAACCATCTGAAATCATCACTGGCGATCGTTACCGACTGCAGCTAATGCGTTTGAATCGAGCTCTCAAAGAAAAGCGGCCGGAATGGGACGGTGACGGTAGACACGACAAACTGATTTTGCTGCATGACAACGCCAGGCCACACGTTGCTAAATCGCTCCAGAAATATTTAGAGGGACTGAATTGGGAAATCATGCCCCACACGCCGTATTCCGCAGACATTGCACCTTCGGATTACCATTTGTTCCGATCAATGCAGTCAGACCTTATTGAAGAGCGGTTCACTTCTTACGAAAGCATCGCAAACGGGCTCAAAGAACGGATCAAGTCAAAAGAACTTGAATTTTTCGTCAGAGAAATCCGTATACTGCCTGAAAGATGGAGTAAAGTTGTAGCTTCCTATGGCCCATACTTCACAAAATTTCATGTATTGTTTAAATGTTTTAATAACTCGTAACTTTAGCAAAGAAAGGACGGAGACTTATTCCCATACCCAATATTTTATTGATTGAATTATTATTTAGCATAAGCGTATTATTTGAGAAAGCGATTAAGCTCGCAGGTGTTGCAATAAATTTGTCTGAATATAAATATATCGCATTCCATTTACTCATTCCCGATACCTTTTTGACAGAATGTACATATAGGTGAGCCACAGCTGCTGAACAGAGCTTCACCCGCCATAAAGCCGTTTATCACGCAAGGTATTGCCAAATATTTATCAGCCCCATTAGCATACTTTTATTTCAAAACGAGTATTTACTGCTGCTGCAAAACCCTTTCCTCGGCAAGCCAGAAAGTTGAAAGCGAAATTGATACTTGCGCACTAAACTTTTTGGCAATTTTTTTCGATTGTGTTTCACTAACTTTTATTACTTTTTAATACTTTCCTTCAGTGTTATTTCCCAGTTTGCGTGTTTTTCTTATCGTACTTGTTTTTTTTTTGCTGCAACAACTTTTCACTTTACGCTCTGACCTCACTTTACTGGACTTTTCATGTGTGTATGTATGTATTTGCAATACTCAATTTCCGTTCACAATCTCCTTTCAACTTTGTTTGTGTAAAATATTCCTTACAAACGAGTGCATTTGGAAAGGTAGCAAACCGAAACACACAAACATATCAATTGTTTGTATTACTTTACTTTCTCGATGCTTTCGTTACGTGCGTTACCTTTTTCGTGTGAAAAGTCAAAAGTTTTAGTTTTCACTCAACTATTATCAAGTGAGCTCCAAGCTCGGTTTACTTGCGCCACCGTTGCACTGCCTGCTACTCAAGCGCTTGTCGGCAATTTCCTTTGCATAAATTTTACAGCATTTCATTCGTTAAGTGAATATTTCATTGGAATATTCATGGCCTGAAAACCATGACAACAACCCGTTGTACTGCTTTGAATGAATACGAGTACATCTGTGTGTGTGTGTGTTTGTGTGTGTGTGTGGATGGTATCATCAAAGGTAGCATAGTTAAGAGAAATAACAACTAGAGTTGAGAAAAAAGTGCATACACTTTGATTGCTGCTGCAAAAATAAGATAAATTTTGATTTTGTTTGCTTCCTCTCGGTGCTATGCCTTTGCTGAGTCTTCTCTCTCTCTTTCTCTCTCTCGCACGCGCTCATGCAAACACATACACTCTGAAGTAATGCCATTTGTGGTTCCTCTTGTCGTAGCTAGAGCAGCTGCATTAATAGACTTCTTCTTTTGATGGACTTGTTTCAATATTGAATGTTATTGACACGACTCAGTAAAAACCGCAAAATAAACAAAGGCAAATGAAGGCAAACACAACAGCACATGCACATACACACACACATGCATACATATGCGCATATTTAGCCACAACCAGCAATACATGACAAACAAGCCAGCACGAGCAGTAAAAACAATTATAAGAACAACAAATGCAGTAGCAGTCGCAATCAGTCGCAAACAGCAGCAGCAGCAACACGAATACGAGGGTCGTCTGAGAAGTTCGTGCAAAGTCAGAGTGATGGCACTACTGGTGCGTATCGAGGTTCGTTCTAGTTAGTAGCATCTCTTGGAAAGACACACACCAAGTTTCAGCCACATCGGCTTGTTTCTTCGCGTTTGGCATTCGTTTGCATCGAGGAAGTCGAGTGATTTTCAGAAAAATTCTTTTCCCTCATGACAACGCATCACCTCATGCCTCAGCTCATGTCTCACACATTGTTTCTTCGTTTCAATCGAGGAAGTCGCTTCACATCCTTTCTATTCTTCAGACTTGGCTGCCTCGGATCTCTCGAACTACTATTTATTCCTCAGTTTGAAGAAATGGCTGACGGGAAAAACATTTTATTTAAACGTGGAACTGATTGCAGAAACGAATGGTTATTTTCAGACTTGGACAAATCCTATTATTCGGAAGGATCCAACAAACTAGAACAGCGTAGGACCAAGTGCATAAGCCTAAACGGAGACTATGTCGAAAAATAAAAAAAAGGTTACCTCGAAGAAGTAAGTAGTTTTTATTTTTGCACGCACTTTTCAAACGACCTTCGTACATACACCTGTGCTCGCAGTAGTAGCAGCAAGCCATAACGCAAGGTTTTGACTATTTAGTTATTTTTTTTCTTTAAAGTTTTTATATTCCTTAATAAAAATATAATTTGTACTACAACAAAAATGATGTAATTTAAAGTTTCAAATCTTGTACAATATTTAAGCAAATTCAAGAAATTTTCAACCAAATTTCTAACTTTTTAATCACAATTTTTAGAAAAATTTCGCATATGCAGTTTTGTAGCCAATCGAATTTTGGTATTACAAAGTGTAAACTTAAAGTGGCTCAAACACCGTTTTCATTTTTTACAATTTTTTGTCTGGTGGTCTTTTGCATTTTCATTATTTACAAAAATTTCGACAATCGTAAAGAAAAATATTCTCACAATTTAATGCGAATTTTGAGCCACCTAAAACGTGCGTTTTATTATACCAAAAGTGAATAGGCTACAAAGCTGCATGCTCAGAGTTTAACTGAAAAGTTTGAAAATTTTTATAAAAGTACAATATTTAAATTTTTTTTAAATTTTATACCAAGTTTAAAACTTTGAGTCAAGTGGTTTTCACTGCAGTATAAACTATATTTATATAAAAAAATTAAAAAAAAAAAACTTGCTCAATAATTGCAATAGAGATACTCACATCTCACACCAATTCCATTACTTTAGCTATTTATTAGCAGGCAGTTCGGCAAACGTGTTTTGCTGTGAACGACTTTTTTGACGTATTTCTGAACAAAGTTTCTCTTATTTGGGTGTCTGGATATTGTGGTATTGTAGGGAAAAAATTTGCTGATAAACTGACTCTACAAGTATATCTCTTTGCCCTGAACCCTTTCTCGGTGTCACTTCGGCATCGATTCAACTAAGGATTAACGACTGCATGAGGTCTACCCATATAAGATATTGGTTTGAGTTGGGTTCCTGCAGAGGAGCCTAGTACTTTGTGAAACAACGTAACAGGAAACAAGCGACCTTTCTCTTTAAACTTAGCAGGAAGGACTCAAGAGTACTGGGTGGGTGTAATCACAGGGTACAACGCCTGTGGTCAGCATATGGCTACCATGGGAATCATTGACGACTCAATACCCACTTTATTTTCGGTTTCTGGTGCTAGCGAATTATCTTCGTTTTCTTCTAGAAAATAATTGTCTTGAAAGAAGAAGAAAATATTCTTGAAAAATAAAGTTTTTGATATAAAAAACAGCAAATAATTATTTTTTCCATCACATTTTGATATTTGAATACTAAACCTCGCGCCTCAATGTCAATTGTCAATCAGTTGATTATTATATTGCCAACTATCACAAAATATACGTAAAACTGCCAAGTAACGAGGCAACAAAGCTAATAGGTATGTCTTGCTGCTTTTATTGTGCGCACAGCTGTAATTGTTTATATGTTTATGAGACATAC
>JAYXIM010027900.1:0-31118 GCA_037575425.1 Anastrepha fraterculus
CTAGTCAATATCCTAAAAACGGTACCCAAGTCTCTTATCTCAGCTTTTGTTAGTTATAATTTCCGAAAAAAGATTTTCAATTCCCGAAGTCCGCTACATGCCGCTACGGGTGAGTCACAGAAAAATAAGACATCATTTCGCCCTCCTCTTCATTCTAACAGCATCAGGAGCCCCCATAATCGTTTCGAGTCCCACTACCGCTAAGTTGCACTTTGTCAATATTTTTACCAGAGTATAAGTCATTTATCTACGTTGTATACCCTCGAGCCTCTTTTCCAATCTTAGAATGAAAGGCAAAGTATCTTGCTGCCCCTGAAAATGAAAGCCTCTCGCTCAATTAGAGGCTGTGGAGTGAGCATTTACAGAATTCAGTTTTTTTGCGCAAAACATTTCCATTAAATGGAGCATTTTATGGGGCTGACATATGCTCACTTATGTGGTATCACTATGAACAACCATCCGGTGAAGGTGAGCTACTCTGCAGCTCATATACAGCGGCAGCTTACTCGCCGTAATAGAACGTAGACTAAAGTCAACTGTAAACCCATCATTCGTGACAAGTTTATTGATTTTGCATAATCCAGAGCGGATACAGCGAAGTCATTGTCTTTGCCTCGAAAGTCTTGTTGCCGGCCTTGTGTTGGTACAAAACGAAGTTGTATCCAAGATGATGTTTCGGTGCATCTGAACGAAGTAACGCATGGTCTTAAGATTTGAGCTAGACTTCAGCCGTTGTACGCATTCGACTTAACGGCGTTTTATTTGGAATCAAATGAAAGCATTTCAGATTAATTTTTTTATTTTTTTTTGGTCGGGACAGACTAGCCAGTACAACACTCAGTCAATATTAAGTCCATTGTACTGCACTCGGGTTTCCTTTTTAATTCTCTTTAAATTTACCCGACCTCCGATGAAATCTGAGTAGATCTTGTGGTACCAAAGAGCCAAGCCGCTTCTTAAAGTGGTCTGCCATCTCATCCCCCTCTCCACATGCTGGGCAGAGTGCACTGTCTGAGATGCCTACCTTTTCCATGTGCTTCGCCCATAGAAAGTGACCCATCATCAGTCCAACCAGCTGCCTACAGTCACTTCTGCTTAATGACAGGAGGATCTGCAACAGTCGGTTGGACATGGCAGGTAAATCAGTTTTGTCCATCTGCAGCCTCTCTCAGCCTGCCATGCTCACTTGTGGGTTGAAGTAACCCGTTTACTTACCGTGGCTTTGGTGGGATGGATGCAGAAATATTCTGACCTGGGTTTTACCTTTAAGTCCGTCCGAGTCTGAACGAGATGGTGTCGCCTGCCTGCAATGTACTGCGTTGCTTCTGTCGCGCAAATGCATATAACAAAGGAACGGGGACTATTCAGCACGACTAGGGTATCATTCTCTTTTCGTCTGTCTTATTATTGTACTCTGGTGTCTTTTAGAGCTAGATAGCTATTTCAAAGGTCACATTACTAATACAGTGACTTGTGGATCTTTACTTACCTATAGGTGGCTATAACATCCTTGAGAAAAAGTACTGGCTTCAAAAGTGGTTGTTAAATGCCGCCGATCTCTTTACTAGATAATGGAAACATTCCATACGCAAATTTTTGGGTTGTCAGGTCATTGCCAAGCAGAGGTTAAATGCAAAGCTGATGACCTGCTTTACCTGATACTGCAATAAAAGTACCTGGCAATAAGTATACCTGGTCCATGTATGTTCTTATGAACCTACAAAGTGTAGCCAGGTTGGCGTGAGGAGCCTACCTATCGAGTGGCTCTGCAACTTCAATCGTGAATAAGTTCTCAACGCACAAGTTTTCTAAACAGCGCGCAGTTGGCAGCATTTTCGCTTAACAACCGCGGTCTTTCCTCGACATTGCTTGATTGGCTCACACGCTGCCAGATAGAGCGTTCTTTGCAATGATGTCTACAGCAGTTGCCACGATGTGGGCTAGGAGGAGACGGTACAATATATTCGCCGCTACTATTCGGGCTCAACGGCTCAATACACACTATTTGAAGAAACTTGAGGATCTCAAATTCGTGAATATGAGGAACCTGAACCCTTATTTGGAAATTTATTTGGTTTTAAGGAAAAAGGATACTAGTAACCTCTCTGCTGCATCCATAAAGATCTGTTGTCAGCAGTATGTCTAATTCAACCTAATCTTGTCTTATTATGCAGTTCTAAAAGGGTTAGGTTTTATTAAAATATTCGGCAATGCCTTCAAAACTAAATAGTCAAAGGCATGAGGTGGGAAAAGTTTTGTAAATATTTCTGGTTTTCTCGTTTTCGAAACTACATATTTTTAAGACGACTGGACTGCCAACTTTTTGTGAATTTTGATTAAATTTTTTTACCGAAATCTATGCATGTACCTATATAAAATCGAAAAAAATTGTTAATTTTAACTACACTTGTATATTCACTTAGTTCAAGGTGGCGCAAAATTAATCACCCTACCGCAAGATTTATAGTTTTTGCAAAATGACATCGTACGTCAATCAATTTTTTCGATATATTACACAGTTTTTTAGACATTTATTTTTGTAAATTTTTAATTAAAAAAAAGAAGAAAAGCTGAGTCTTGTCGAGGCCCTATGCTCCCGAGTGGAGTGAACAAGGAAAACACAGAAAAAAACTAGTTAGTAAATAAATTGAAGGTTCACTAAAGAATGTTTTTCAACATTTTCGTTTATTTTATTGTTCCATCAGAAATATTCTCCAAAATTTGTATAATTTCTCCATTGTGTGTCCTCTAAAACAATGTATCACGGTAAAAGCTTCTAACTTATTTTCGTAAAATTTTACAGTAAAGCGAAGCAACATCATTAGTCCTTTGATACTCGATTTATCGACCTAACAAAACGTGTTTTTTTTCGCTTAGTTTTTTCATTATTTTTGCGTTACATTTCTGCGTGAATGGTTTAAAACTGTTTTATGGTCGATCTTCAGTTCCTGAGCGATGCTACGACTACTAACATGCCGGTCTACTTCGATTATTTCTGTGATTTTATCGACATTATCGAGACTTTCTTTAATATCAAAAATGCCTGAACGGAATCGACGAAACCAAAGAAAAACTGTAAAATGTACCGAATTTTCTCTTTGTTGATTTCCGGTGTTAACACCCTGTAACTCGCAAATGAATAGAGCAAACAAAGAATAGTAAACCAATTTGTTTAGTGTGAAATGTCACCTTGACAACGAGCATAAACTTTAAATTGTTTGATCTATACTTTAGTGATCGACATACTACAACCAGCTACCCACAACATAACACCCTTTATTTGATGTTTGGCCGAGCGTTTTGATGGTTTTCCACAAATCGAGGGCCTGCAGTTTTAAGCAGACTCCGAACGGCTGAGTTTATTTTTTTTTGTTTTTTTACGAAAAGCTTTTTCATGGCAGAAATACATTCGGTGCCTGTCGTGGACCGCTTGTTAGAAAAAACTTTCGAAAACTGTCGAAAAACTTCCAATCTGTGCACTTCCGAATGGTAGTCACAAATGACCACATTCGACTACGGCGGCCGGTTGCCTCCTGATGTCCCCGGTTCAACACCTACACAACAAGGCATAAATGCTTCCAGTAATGCAGCATAACAAACTGCTCAGCAAGCAGTTCCTGCTGGGATGTTACAACAGGTTTCACCCCAGCAGACACCTGCTTGAGCCCGGGCCGCCTCCCAGGCACGTCAGAAGACATCTCTTAGACTACGCTGACGAAATCCAGGACAAAACTGACCAGACAGTGTTTAGACAGTCAATAAACGACATTCACCGGGAGACCGTCGCCACCTTCTTAAGCTCCCGTCCTATGAATGCCGTAATCGGAGTCCAACCACCACCTATAGCAGATAAAGAGCTCCAGCTTCCTCGTGAGACACCTATAACACTGGCACAATTACGTTCTGGATATTGTAGCAGGTTAAACTCTTACTTATCCACGATCGACCCCGACATACCAAACATATGTCCGGCATGTGAAGGCACCCCGCACGACACTAACCACCTTTTCACATGCCCCCTAAGACCGACACATTTAACACCCCTCTCCCTCTGGACCCATCCCGTCGAAACAGCATGTTTCCCGGGCCTACCCCTAGATGAGCTAGACGAAGACGACCGGTGATATGCCCGACACTGGCGGGGCTACTATTACTGTTAACAAACAAACAAACTACGGCGGCCATCATGTCCTCTTAAAAATGGACCATTCCCTCTTCACAATTTACTTACTCCTTCCTCCGCCACAGTTGCCTAACCCCTTAAAGAATTTTGTTTATTGTCTTCGTATCTCAAACCGGTATCGTGGAACCGGCCATTTTTGAACTGAATTTTTAGTTTTACTCCAATAATTCTGCTTATTGCTGCCTCACTAGAACATCCCTCTTCCAATTTAGCCGCACAAATTAAATGTTCTTTTTATTTTTTCTCATCTTTAGCAGTTACTTATTCAGTTGCTGATTTCTTTTAGTTTAAGCTGCCAACAACATTGATTAAACTCGTTTCTTTCATTTCCTCAATACATTTTTATGTTCCCTTCTACATAATTTCGGCGTTGACCGCCAAACTACCTGCTTCTAGTCTCTCTGTCGTTTAACCGGTTTTAGCATTTACCGGCATTTTTTCCCATTTTTTTTTTATTTGTTTGCCGGCTACTTTTCGTTGCGCCAACACTTTACCGGCTTTTGGCTTAGACAGTTTTCTGCCTAGTCACGCTTGGGGCTTGTTCAAGTCGTTATTTGCCCAAATGCATCCACTAGTTAGTATAACATGTTGCACAACTTAAACAATCGGTGGTCGCGTGTTGCAAGCAAATGCTACTTAAGCAACCACACCTCAAATCATGCCTGCCGCTCGTACGTACTGGCATTTGCTTCGCTTCTGCTTATGCACCCATCCGTTGCCGCCTCCTCGCCGCTTCGCATGCAGATTGATTTCGCTTGGCAATTTTTATCGGTTATTTTCTTTTACCATTCACCGCGTTGCATCGGATTTCATGTTTCAAATGCGAAAAAAATTCAAAAAAAAAAAATGATGCAAAAGCAATGAAGCAGAAGAAAGCGGCAACGCCCTAAATTCAACCGCAAATGTTAGACGAAGAGTTGTGTACAGTGAAGAGCGTTCGGGGCATGGCAGGAGCGGTATGTGCATATGTATGCATGTATGTGTGTGTAATATGAGTAGCATGAGCGTATTTAACCGCTTTTGACGGCAATCGCTTGCGGACTTTCTATGACTTTTATTACGGTGTCAACGCATTCGCTACTACACTCAGCAAAAAATAAGAAAAAAACAAAAACAAAAATGTATTCCAGCAACTTTTCACACAAACTGTACTTGTTGCTACCCGTTACTGCTACTGTAACAACGTCGTTGTAGTCAAGGCTTAAACATTCACTAATGCATTCATTTCCTCTTTGCGTTCTTTGTTCGCGGCGCCTCTTATGCATACAGATGTGTGTGTGTGTATACATGTTGGAAGTAGCGTGGGCGGCGACTTGAGTGCCGGTTGGCTGCCACAGTCGATTCTTTGGCGCATCGAATTTACCCGATTTGGTCTGCCCGCTCGCATTCCAAGACGCATTAGGCGTATTTCCTCAATCCTCGATCGTTGCGTCGTTTCAATTAAACGCCCACCGCGCACACTACTTTCCATATTTTCTTCATTGCAACTCTGTTGAACGCATTTATCCGCTATTGCACATTCGACGTCCTCTGCCGCCTATGACTTGGCAAAATGTTAATTAAACTCATTTAGTGAGTGAATGAAGCGCTTCAATTTCAATTCTTGCAAGAATACGAGGAGTGGCTGTTGTATAAGGCGATTGACGCTAGTAGGGTGAAAATACGCGTGCGGCGAATGCTAGCGACCGCCAGCTGCTTAGCGTGAAGCTTTCTCTTTCGAATGCAGTGCCTCACGCTTCTGTAGACATATCAATATAGGCACAGGTTTCGTAAGCAGTAGAGTTGTTATTTTTTTTTTCACTAAAAATATGTTTCCATAGGCCAAAAAGGTGTCTTTCTTAGAAGAGACTCGCCAAAAAGTTTGCACTGAGGCATTAAAAGCCACTGAAAATTATCCAAAATTATTTAAAAGATTAATAATATGTTACTAATCACACTTTCTCCACTTATGAGCCTTAAATGAAGCCACCTTCAAGGAAAGGTAAACACTTCGAATGCGCAAATCTAACCTCACAGCAAATTTTAATTTTTTTTCCGATATTCATGAGATTTCGTGCATCATCATTGGGTAGCTATGGGTTTAGCTGTTAGGTAGGTAGGATGTACTCACCGCTGAAGTCCGTCAAATAGTAATCGAGAAACAAGCAGAACTGTAAAAGAAAAAACCAGTTATGGGTTCTCCATCAAGACAATGCGTTGGCTCATTTCGAAATGTCTAACAAGGACCTTCTAGCCGAGTAGAATATCGTAAAGTTAGACCACTCACTTTAATCGCGACATCTTAAACCGTGTAACTTCTATCTTTTTCGTAAGATTAATTCTAATTTAAAATGAACAACGTTTGAGTTTATTGAAGATGTGAGAGAGAGAAAGCGAGACTGGCAGCTGAATACTTCCGTTCAAGCTATGAGCGAGATACCAGGACTGAGAAAGAAATACTTCCAACACTGTTTCGAACAATAGCATATCTGCATGGCACGCTGCGGGGAAAGAGAAGGGTGCATATTTATTTTCATACGATAGTTGCTTCATAAGTTTTGGGATAGTCAATTCAAAATAAATATCTTTCATCAAAACTAACTTAAACTTATTTAAAAATATTGCCGCTCAGTCAGTGCCTCGACATGACTCTGGTATGGGTTCCTAGGCACAGAAACATAGAGCGTATCGTAAAGGCAAATGAGTTTGCTAGGCTAGAGTCCTACTTAAGCTTGGTCGAAGCGGAACTAGCAGAAGGTGCCTTCAGCCGGATTAAGGTGTAACTAAAGCCTCATTGCAGCATTGCTCGTAGACGATGGAAGAGATGGCCAACCTGTAACTGGTTCACGAAGGCATGGCCTGGCTATAACATATCAAAGATCTAAAAACTGTGGGGGTACGGACAACCCAACATCTCAAAACTTAGGAGAGGTTCAACAGTTTATGCTGCAATTGTAGAAAAGTGGATGAGAAGGAAACTCCTCTTCACAATCTTTGCAATTGCCACAGTTTATCAAGAGCAAGCTCATGAGCTCTTAACAAATCATTCTTTAACAACTTTGAAGAAGTTTTAGGCTTCGAATTTATGTATCTTCTTCCTAGACACAACGAAGTGGCTATAGGAAATAGCACGCTTGGAAACTCAAATTACCGAAACAACTATGGGTTGGAGTGTAAAAATCCCTCTAGGCGCTAATTAAGTATTCCCCAGTCCAAAAGGCAGCCACTCAAACAATAATGAGCACAATAAACTTTTCTATGGGTTTTAATCAATTTTCGAGTCAAACAACTCCTGTCTTTATGGCTGAGGAATTAATAAATAATGGCATATCAAACGTGAATAAACCTTTTTAGTGAACAAATGTTCATGTAGTATTGAATGTACAGTGTATTCGTTGACAGCATTTGTAATGAAAAGCTCCACACTCCATGCCACTTGCTGGAGAAGTGATGTCGATCACTGCTTTTTTAGTGCTGAGATGATCACAACGTTTGTTTCATAGACTTTACTTTTAAGGTATTCTCCCAAACAAAGTCCATAAGGGTAAGATCGGGCGACCAGGGTGGCCAAGATGTATTACCGAACCGGCTTATCAATTTGTTAGGGAAGAAGTCCCGTAGTATCGCCATTGTCTCTCTGGCCGTGTGCGACGTGGCGGCAACTTGCTGAATCCATGTGTGTGCACTGAAGGAAGGGTGTCCCCTTATTTTTGACAAAAAATAAACGTTCAGCATGCGTCGATAAGAGACACCGTCCATCGAAATTGCGACTGTGAAATGGCTGTTGCCAACAACGGCAATTTTACTTATTTACACTTGCGTTTATATGAAAATGGGCTTCATCACTCCAAAAGATAGTGTCGAAATCGCTCCAACATTCTCTCGCAGAAATTTGTATGCAAATTGTGAACCGAATTTTGAAGGAGTGCAGTCTTGGAACTCCCAGTGCAGCCACACTCTGGCGCATGTTCTGACCCGAATTATCGGGCAAACTTATAACAACGAGTTCAACATTCTCATTCGCTCTCGATGTCAGGCTGGACCCCGACCGTGGCTGTTGGCCACCGAACTTGCTCTCCGGCACCTTCGCGTCCATAAACGAATCAAATCTTCACTGGGAGCATCACGTAAACATCGAATATTGTAACGTGAACAAAATCTACGACGGGCAGTTGCGCACAAATCAGTGGCCTTGAAAACAAAATGCTTTACAACGTCAGTTTCGTTACTTATTAGCCACACTCTGTATGCTAATTTGTGTGTGCACCATAAATTGATCTGCTGTTAACCTCGAAAATTGCCATACTCATACAAAAATTTGCTGTTTTTAATGGATTTTTTAGAGCGCGAAATTCGCAAGTACTCATTAATAAATGAGCTGAAGTAAATAGCAGTTCGCAAAATACTTTTTTTTTTAGCTAAAAATCATATTTAATCATTCTTCATCATTTCATGACTTCCCTTGACTTTGCCCTTGAAATGACAAGTTTTAGCCCAGAACCGATTCTCATTGCTTGCAGTCGTTTGGGTGTCTGTGCCTCCGCTGTTCGTGATTCGTATGCAAATTAATGTAAATAAAGTACAGAATTTGTATAGAATTTATGCTTGTCCCCAAGATAGGCTGCGTTACTCTGTTAAGTAATTATTATAGCAGACGCGTGTAGGCACTAGTTTTGTTGAGCGGAATGCCAAACTCGTTCGGTGAAAATAAAAGTAATCAACCGATTATTAAGGCAATGGGATAGGAAACTTCAAAAAAGACTGCCTGTATAAGGCAATAATATTTGCAAGTCTATAGCGTAGGGAAAATAAACACAAAGTAAAAATAAAAAGGAAAATAAAAATAGAAATGAAAATGAAAATAAAAAACACAAGTAAAGAAGTAAGGAAGAGCCTGAATTTGGTGCAGTCGAATAGGTGCAGCATCATAGCCATGGCCATAGTCATATAAATCTTAATTCGTAAACTTTTCCATTTCAAATTTGCTATTTAGTATTTTTTTTATTATGATTTTTGCTACTTAGTATTAGGTGCACAACTAAGTTCTCGCTGTTTTTTTTTTTTTTTTGATGAAAATTGAATTTGAAAAAATGGTAACAAGTGAATCATTGAAAGTATTTCCCATCGCTGGCTACTACTTTTTCCCATCTTTTGAATCATTTGAATGGAACTGCTGGTCAGCTAGACCATGTGCCACCGATCGAAACAAGTGATAATCGGACGGCGCAATATCTGGAGAATATGGCTGGTGGGATAGGATTTCCCATTTCAGTACTTCCGAGGCCGAGCAGTGTCATGCTGTGGAATCACTTTTTCATGCCTCTCCACGTATTGCGCAATGCTCGGCTCAATCCCATCAATTGAAGTCGATACCGATCCGCAGTGATGGTTTCGCTTGGTTTTAACAGTTCATAATAAATAAATAAAATAAGCTTCACCTGATCTTTCCAACGCACATGATGTCTTCTTCCTCTACTTCCACCAGCTGGTACCGCATCGAATACTTTCAGAGCCGAAACGTTTGTATAGATTCGGACGGCATGACGCAGCCAACGTAGCCGCTAATCTTAATTCGCTGTGCTATGTTTATGTCGTCGTAAAACTCATACAGCTCAGTGTTCCATCGCCGTCATCAAGGTGCAAAGTCCTAGAATCTTTCTCTTAAACACTCCAAGGTACGACTCATCGGATGTTGTCATTGTCCACACTTCTGAGTCATACGTTAGGACGGACATGATGAGAGCCTTGCAGAGTGTTAGTTTTGTTCGTTGAGTGAGGCTTTACTGCTCATTTGCCTACTTAGTCCAAAGTAGCACTTAGCAAGAGAGATTCTCCTTGGAATTTCAAGGCTGTCATTGTTATCGGTGTTAATGCGGGTTCCTAAATAAACGAGGTCTTTTACAACCTCCAAATTATAACTGCCAATAGTGACGTTAGTGTCAATACGTGAGGGCGCCAACTGTTTGTTTGATGACAGGAGGACCTTCGTTTTGTCCTCGTTCACCACCAAACCCATTCGCTTTGCTTCTTTATCCAGTTTGGAAAAGGCAGAACTAATAGCGGGTTTGTTAAGGCCGATGAGCCGATTAAGTTCTGCGACTCGCACGAACTTTTCCACCATCAGATTAAACAAATCACACGACTGCGAGTCACTCTGTCTGAAACCTCGTTTGGTATTAAACGGCTCAGAGAGGTCCTTCCCAATTCTGACGACGCTGCTGGTATTGAGCAACGTCTTTTTGCACAGCCGTATTAGTTTTGCGGATATACAAAATTCAGTGAAATCAACTACTCACCGAAATGGTGATTCAATATCTAATAAACTCATTCCTGAGTGATTTGTGTTAGCGAAATTATAATGAAGTGACATATCACCGATATTACGAGCTTGAATTTCAATTGCCAAAAGGTGGTCGAGAGGTGTTTCCTTTTGTTTGCAGAGTGCAGTAAATATTGTAATTTAATCGCACTAATGTTCTACAATATTCTGGCTCATATACACAAATAAATTGGTACATACATAAATGTAACGCCAACACTACACTTTTATCTACATTCTATTAACATTATTTTGTTATCTCAATCTTAGTTACTATTTGTTGTTTTCAATAATACGAGTAGTATGCCATAAGTGCTCTTATCTACACATGTGCTTTTTGGTGCTCGTAAATATTTATGCGGGCTGATATGTGACTTGGTGCACGCGCTCTAGCCATTGTAAAAGTCGGCAGATTATCAAGAGGGTGAGTGACTGCTTATAAGCGACAGAACTCAAATAGATTTCACGAGATCTCACCCAAATGGAAAAATGGCACTGTGGAAAACTACGGAAGAGTAAGACGCTGGACTGGAATCTACAAAAGTGTTTTTTCTAATTATTTATTTATTAAATTTTTTTTTCGTATTCTCTCCGCTCGGAAGCATAGGGTCTCGACAAGACTCTTCCATCGTACACGGCCCGCGGCTGTTATTTTTGGCGTCGTCCCATGTGATGTCGGCATCTGCTAGCTCGCGCAAGATCCACCTGCTCCAAGTGATCTTTGGCCGACCGCGACCTCTGCTCAATTGAGGGTTCCAGTTCAGTGCCATCCTCGTTAGGCTATCTAGTGGTTTTCTAAGCGTGTAACTTATCCATCACCCCTTTTTGCGTGTGATTTTTCATAGGATGGGCTCCTCATTCCTTAATCTCCACAACGCGTCGTATTCTGCAAATGTTGCGGAGGCATTTCTTGGCGAAGGATTGTAGCCTCTGTGTGATTATGTTAGAGACCAGCCATGTTTCACTTCCGTACAACAACACACACTTTACCATATACTGACAATGAGCTGAATATTGCAAATTTAGAGACGCCCTTGCTCTGCCTGCAGTTGACATCTTCATCTGCTCCGTCTTCATCGTGATAGTGCAGCAGAGGTAGCAGAAGCTGTCGACAAATTCCACCGAGCACCCGTCAGCCATTATATTTCTTGCTTATAATTACTTGGTACTATGTTCCGAAGAATAGTTTGTGAGAGCATTTTAATCCTCCAGAAACTTTCCTAATTTGTTTTTTTATCAGTTTCTTGAAGTGAAGGTCAAAATGACCCTCTCAGATGAGAGCTACTGGTTAAAAATATTCTACGAAAATATTTTCCGTGAAGTTTTACTTCATACATCTTAATCTTTCATTTCGCTCAGACATACCTATATTTTAACAGTTTTGCCCCCTTTTTTTAAAGCAATTCAAATCGGGAGATGAAAATTTTAGTAGGCTGACAAAAACAATTCGAGCTAACTTTTGCGAACCTTTCGAGTGTTTTATTACTGAATAGCTATTTTTTTTTGTCGGGACAGACTGGCAAGGACAGCACTCAGCCACTATTAAGTCCATTGTACTGCACTCGGATTCCCTGTCAGTGAATAGGTATACTTTAAGAAAATATTAGCAAGAAAATATTAAACAGCTCGGACTGGTTTGAGTTGCCATAAAACTGCCTCACAACGTTATTAAAAGCAAGTAATACAAGCCATTCAAAGTTCGTCCACATTTCCTCCCAGATTCCTCTAAAAGAAATTTAGATCAAAGGGGTTATTCAAATAGCCCTTAAAGACTAATGTTGAGAGTAAAAGAGCGGAAAACTGAGTGCTAAACATTAATCACTCACTGTTTTAGAGCTTGCAGCTAAAGTGTTCAAGATGTCTTTACAAACGACACTCGATTCTGGCCAGCTTGAGCCGAAATCGCAAACAGTTATTAAAAAATGTATTTTATGAATAATTTTCAGGGCAATATCTCTAAAATGAGCTGCGCCTAAAATAGTTGCTTCACCAGTTAAACCTCACTTTTTTTCATATGAAGTTTGAGGTTATGATATAATGTGCCAAGTGGACCACTTTTGGTAAGCAGAGCTGGTGCGGTGGGATGAACCAAACGTAATGTTACGGGCGCATTAAATTCACTAGTCAATAAACACAATTTAAAAACCCATAAAACATTTACTGAATAAGCAAAGCTCCTTACGCACCCGCCAGCTGTCATTAGCCTAGTAAAGTGTAAATAAGTGGCGGTGATTTTATATAATTAATGCCTTTTTTTCTTTTTAATTTATTAACTCATAATTCCAGTATTATTTGTCACTCTGGCAGTAGCGGAAACAATAGATTTTTTATATCAATCGAATTTATTTACCTCACAAATTTTGTTAAAACTGAATTTTTCTTTTTCGTCTATCCATCACAGTTACTACAATCAATCAACAAAACAAATAAATAATGGCCGATGAAGCACAAGCACCACCACCAGCCGAGGAAGCGCCACCAGCCGAGGGTGTCGAGGGCGCGCCCGTCGATGCGGCACCAGCTGAACCCATTAAACACTCCTACACCCTCTTCTACTTCAATGTGAAAGCATTGGCTGAGCCGCTACGTTACTTATTTGCATACGGCGGCATTGAGTATGAGGATGTGCGTGTCACGCGTGACGAGTGGCCGGCACTCAAGCCGAGTAAGTAGGCGTTAATTTCCTTTTCTACAACTCAATCCATCTATCTATTTGTCTCACTCACTTACACTCTCTCTCTCTATCGCTCTATTTTTCTTTGCCGCCGACAGCAATGCCCATGGGTCAAATGCCTGTACTCGAAGTGGATGGCAAACGTGTACATCAGAGCATTTCGATGGCCCGCTTTTTGGCTCGTACAGTGGGCCTGAACGGCGCCACTCCGTGGGAGGATCTACAAATTGATATTGTTGTTGATACCATCAACGATTTCCGTCTAAGTAGCGAACAATGTGTGCGCTTGCATGTTGCATGTTGTTTTGATTAATTTTTATTTTAATCTATAGAAATTGCAGTCGTCTCCTACGAACCGGAGGATGACATCAAAGAGAAGAAACTCGTAACACTCAATACCGAAGTCATTCCGTTCTATTTAGAGAAATTGGAACAGACTGTTAAGGATAACGAAGGACATTTCGCTTTGGGAAAGGTGAGTAACCGGTTATTAATTGAATATAAAGGAAAACGAATTAATTCAACAATTTTTGGCAAGAAACATGTTCTGGGGACATCGTGAAGAAAACAAATTTTACTTACTTACTTAGCTGGCAACTACAACCGACGGTCGGTCTTAACCGCTACCAAAATGTTATGCCGATTGCCTCTGCGCGCGTTGACCCCAGCTAGAAACTCCAGGGGCAGTCTGGGCGTCGTCGACTTGGTCTTTCCAACGTAGATGTGGACGTCCTTTTTTGCGAGTTCCACCGGTGCATTTCGAAATGAGCACGCAAATCGGATCATAGATCTTGCGAAGAATTCTTCTCTCGAAAGCTCCTAGTAACCGTCTATCGGTGGTCGGTCTATGAGTGGGAGGATGAGTGAATGATACAATGACACAAGTCTTCGGGTATATTTTTATCATAAAAGTAAATCAAGGCTCATAGCACAAATTAGATGATAAGGTCGACCTAAACCTATTATTTTCTCTTATGCAACTAAAATCATGAGCCGCAGAAGTAACTGGCAGTCAAATGGCATCACATTGATCCAGTCTGAGTGCATAATTTCTACCCAACCGGCTTGATTTTATTTTCTTTCAAATGGAGGGGGAACTCCAGTTTTGCGCGGACTCCGAACGGCAGATGGTTTTTTATGAGGACCTTCTTCATGGCAGAAATACACGCGGAGGTTTGCCATTATGTGCCAAGGAGCGACCGCCATTAGAAACAAAATTTTCTATCATTTGCCCGAGACTTAAAACCTGCGCACTTCCAAATGGTAGGCACATTCGGCTTTGTCTTGACTTGACTTTACGTGGTTTCTATCTTGTCCTTCTAATGAATTCTTTCTACTGAGAACTACGATTCGGGCACTAGTGGACGAAATTACTTGAAATATCTGTTTAAAAATATCAGCGGTTCTTCTTTAATTTATTATTTTAATACTCGTACCTTTACGCACTCGCTTTATAACAATTTCTCATTTCTCCCCTTTCTTTGCGCCTTCCCCTTCAGCTAACATGGGCCGATGTCTACTTCGCCGGTATCATCGACTACATGAACTACATGGTGAAGCGTGATCTCTTGGAGCAATATCCAGCGCTAAAGGCTGTCGTTGATGAAGTCAACGCATTGGAATCCATCAAAGCCTGGATCGAAAAGAGACCCGTGACTGAAGTTTAAGAAAAACAAACACCAACAAAAAACAAAAACAAAGTATGAAGCTGCTGGTTAACAGAACAAAAACAAATTAATTAACAACTTGAAAACAGCTGAAAGAAATGTTACTTCCAAAGCGAAGCGAACAGCAGAGGAGTAGTAGAGGAGGAGGAAAAAATTACAAAAAAAAATATAAATAAATAAATAAAACATTTACAAGCTACTATTCTAAACATCACATATACATATAAATAATATTTGTATGAAAGCCAAGCTTTTGCAACACATACACACATATACATTTTTACGGATTTTCATGATAGGCAACAACAATAACATTTAATAAAAACAACTTAAAAAAACAATATTGATCAACATGACACTTTGTTCCTTTTTTGTGTATTTTTTGTAACGGTAATTAACCAATTATGGACTAATATAATGAAAACAAAAACAAAATATTAATGAAATAATGGAATGAAATAATATTTGTTTTAATGTATTAAATAACCTAATAAATATACTAAAATTATTAATCAATATGCATACGGAACGGGCACGCAATTATTAGGGGGGATACGAAAATATTAAGTTTTTCTGCTCAAAAGTTGATATATTTTATTCATAATTTTTATTGACCAAATATTCAGTTTTGATCGGTGAAACAGTCTTTGTTTTTAGTTTGTGATACTATTTAAAATATTAAATGTTTGATATATAAATTTTTATTTGAAAATTAAATTTATTTGAAATTAAAATTAAAAATTCTAATATTAAAAAAAAATTAAATATTAATTTTAATATTAAATATTTAAATTTCAATAAAAATTAAAATATCAAATAAAAATTTTTAATTTGAACATTTAATATTAAATATTTGAAAATATTTAGAGTACTTTTTCGGATTTTATTGATTTTTAAATATTTTTCTTCAATTAAATTTAAAAAAGTTCTCTCTAACTAAACTTAATTATCTCTAAAGAGTTTCACGCATTTTTTAACGCTTCTAAAAATGTTTAAATAATTTTTTATTAATTTTAAACGTATTAATGGTTTTTTAATTTAAAATTGTGTATGTATGTACATATGTGTATACATACATATATTTATATGAAATTAAGTTCTTTAAAAATTTTATAAGTTTTTTTTTAATAATATTAAGTTAAAATTTTGTTCAAAATTTAAATTAAATAAAATTATATTAAATTTGATTATATGAAAGTTCGTACAATTTTAGCTTTTTTTCTTCTTTACAAAATTTTTAATTTATATATTTTTCCAAATTTATATTTTTAAAACTTTAATTTATCTATTTACATATAAAATTTCATAAATTTTTAGCTTGGGTTTTTGTTTTTGTTCTTTACACAATTTTTAATTTTTATTTTTAATTTTAAATTTACCTCTTTACGTATGTATAAAATTTCATAAATTTTTAGCCTTGTTGTTTTTTTTTGGCTATAATTTTTATTTTTATTTTTTTTATTTTTATAAATAAAAAATATGTTTTTACCAATTGGTATTTTGATATGTTAGAAAACTCTTTTCATTTATCTTGTATTTTGTTTGTGGCATTTTGACTCTTTATAACCTTAAAAGTCTAGTTTTCTATTTAAACCATTAATATATTACTATCTTCCTGAATATTTTATTTATGAACATTTTATTTATCCCAGTTTTAATAAAAAACACTAAACTACTAAAATAAAAATTACTAAAATATTTTTTATTAAAAAACCTAAACTAAAATTTTTTCAATTACAATACTTTTCATTTTTATTTTTATTAACTATTAATAAACAGCTAAAAATTTGGGATGCCTGGTAATGGCTTAACGATGGGTAAATGTTCAAGTAATGAGCCCTAAAATATATTTTTTATAAAAAAGTAAAATTTTTAATATTTTTTCACTCACAACAAAGAAACGACTAAGTTTTTATAACAGTAATTACATTTAGGTTAATTAAAGATTAATAATTTACAAAATAATTCTCTTTGCATTCATTTCTCTGAGCACTGCGCGGAATGGGGTCACAATAATATTAAATTAAAAAAATTGCTTTTAGTGCTTAGTAATTTTTAGTTGATTAGTTTTCTATAAAAAAACAAATATATAAAATTTAAAAGTTTATTATAAGCGATAAGCTCCACAACTAAAAGAAAAAAATATGATATAAGTTCACATGCATACATACATACATACATATGTACGTATACGCCCACTTATGTGTGCTTGTATGGGCACAAGCTCGTATTAACATCTCCTTATGGGTTAAAAGAACACATACATACATACATTTTTATAAAAACGTATAAAATTTTCAATAGAAATGTGTGTTTGTCTGTAACTGGTTTGTTGTAGTTTTTTCTATGTTTATGATTACCAAAAAACTATTTAAATTGTACTCTAATTTTAGACTAACAATACAAATTTCAGCGAAAATTAACAAAAAAAAAAACAAATAATAATAAGTGAGGTCAGAAACAAAACCCAACCGACCTGCACAAAAAAAAATTTAAGGAAAATTTTTGAATAGGCAAACATTTTCTTAAAACACGAAACAGCTCATCATTGCCACTCTCAATGAAACACCCATTATAAAAACAGTTACAGAAAACCAACTCATGAAACACTCAACAAAAAAAAAATATGGCAAAAAGAACAAAATCGCTAAATTGGTACACTTTTGTGAAGAACAGTAAACTGCAACAACAACAAGGTGTACACTGGACAAGCTACCAAAAAAAGAGTAAAACCACTTGAACAACAAATTTAAAATAATAACGGGGTACTACATACTTAGCTATGTACAAACCACGAAAACAAATTTGCTGACACCAAAAAGCGCATAACAACAACAAACACGTAATAAAAAGCGCTGTTAATCCAACAAACGAAAGGAAGCAGCAAAAAGAAAATAACTTCAAACTTGAAAAATCAACTTCGAGAAATTCGTGGTTTCTTTAAAGATTAAAAAAAAAACATGTTAAATATATTGAAAAAATTACTTTAATTTTTGAAAAACATCACTTTTAAACATGTAACCAATTTTCTTTGATTGTACTTTTATGCCTAAACAACGAAAGCAACAATAAAGAAAACATACAGAGGATAATCGTACTTTTCTCTTAACTCATTTACTATTTTGCACCGGTTTGCGCCGAATTCGGAGTGATTCCAGAACACCGAGTCGATTTTCGAAGCGCGCATCTATAGGTTAGGTCGCAACAAGTGACGTTTTAAAGACGTTATCCCCAGATGGCTGTAGTAAAACCAACTAGCACAGTTGATAAAACTGAGAATTTTTTGAAAACTGCAATTCTGTAGGCAACTGTAGAGATAATATTCCCAGAGTCGCCCTGCGTTTTTCCAATAAAGCCGTTCCACCCAAAACAACGTCGCGTCTCGTAATATCAGACTTAGACTTCGCTACTTGATCAGATATTTTCCTAGGATTATAGTCAGCCTATATGAGTTAGGTAATTGTGCAGACTAACCCTGCTCTTCTATGTCCCGATTGTTCAAAATAATAATAATTTAGTATTTGTAGTGTGCCCAATGGCCACCAATGTCCGCCTTGTGGACAAATTTCAGAATATCTGCAACAGAAGCATTTTTGATTTCATTGATCTCGATAAAAGACTGCGGGTATGTTCAACAATGCATTATAATGCGCAGCATGCCATTTCAGAGTGAGCAGTGCGTTCAAAAATGCAAATATGGCAGTACTGCAAATGCAACGCGTTCTTAAACGTCATTTTTGTATCAAAAGTCGTGCATTATTTGCAGCAAAAATTTTCACACTGCCAATAAATACGCTAGTACAATGTCTGATGAAAAGTGGGTATTTAATTATTTATTTTAGCTTTTAATACAAAAATTGATGAAAAATACGATATTCAAACTTTATTTTATTATACTTTTCTTGGTGTTAGTGACTACTTTAGTACATCGGAGATAAAATTACTGCTCAGCGTCCGACGAGTTCACGTCGGGAAGGAGGAAAAAGAGCGTGCTCTGGGCTAAGGTCGTAGATGAAGTAAAAAAAGTTAATAAAGATTTAAAAATAGATAGAAACATCGCCCAGCGAAAATTTTCTAATTTACTCATCACATATAAGCGAATAAAAAAAAAGAGGTTGTCTGTAAAGTCGGTTTACTGACGATAGTTTAACGTGACAACGTCATAAGAAAATATTGATGGAATGGTTGCAATTTTCAAAACAAAATTTAAATTTTATTTGTTTGATAGATATTTTGTATGGATAGAGAGGAGGAGGTAAATGGAATTGCAATGGAATAGGTCAAGTTACATTTACACAAACGTGAAAAATGACGAAACATTTATCAAATTCATGAAAGATATCTTCAATTTCGATTGTGCATCAGACGTTAATAAGTCAACAACACTAAGAGGCACCATCATCGATTTGCCTTTTTCAAGACACTTTACACTCGAAACACTCCCTTTCATTTCCTACTTTTTCTATCATCGTCCTATTCTCAACAGAGAAACGGTTCATTACCATGCACACAGGAAGAAGGCATATGCAAATACAAGTACATATGTGAATTTATATACAAATGCGCATATACATACATATACATACATATATATGCTCACTCAAGTAGGACAGAGCCAGATGTCGAACGTTGCCGAACGCGGGGGCCGATTGTGCTCTTTGCCGTTCGTTCCGCGCTCTCGCTTGCAGTTCAAGCACATTAGCTTACATTTGCTTGCGTACGGAATAGATTCGTATATTTGATATGTCCATATGACTTGTATGCATCTTTACATATAGATTTGTTCTTTTTGAAAATTGCGCGACATTGTATATGTATATGCATGTTTATATACATATATTAGTATACAACATATCTTATAAGGTATATGGTAAATATTACCATAAATTTTTTCCTTCATATATAATAAAAAAATTAATAATAATAACATTAAAACAACAGGTATTATTAACAAACTTGGTTGTATTTTAAATTCTTCAAGTAAATCAAATTAATAATAATCAATAAGAAGGCATATGCAAATACAAATACGTGAATTTATATATGTACATATGCGCATATACATACATATATACGCTCACTTAAATCGAATTATAAGACGTTATCACGTCAAAAAATAAACAATACATCCAGTAGAGAATCAACATCATGGCTTCACTACGAAGACTTTGATGAGGTGTATGGTACCAGGCACTCAATCAATGTTCCCACTCAAAATTTACAAAGCTCAGTTGAGCTGCCGATGTCGATTTAACGGAACCTAATGTTGTTGAGCCATCAAATTCTCCACAAACTTCAAGTCGTACAACCGCACAGTCTCGAAAAACTGCAAATAGCGAAATTATGAATTTTTTAGAAGATGAGGCGATAAAAGAACAGGCCCGGCACGATGAAGTCTTGGCTGTGGAGAGAGAAATACTTGCTTTGGAGAAAGAAAGAATAAAAGCGCTTTTACACTTAAAATCAATTTTGAGCCAATGTCTGAATAAGTAATGTTTTTACTATATTTTTAATTTTTTATTTATATTGAACGAGGCTGTGAAGTACACTTTTTTTTAATTGAATTAAAACAATGTGATATGAATTTTATTTTATTTTATTAAATTAAATTAAATTAAATTAATAAACTTAAATTCTGTGTTCATTACAAAAAGTATTATAATTCCAAAATATTCACTTAAATTATATTGATTTATGAGGAAAAGAGAGTTGTTAAATAACTTCTTCTATCGACTCCATTTGTATCTTCCGCCTCGGCGGATCATATTGAAAAATCTTGAGATGTCTCCAACTCACTGGCGGCTTCTATGTTGCTTTGTTGCTGTATTGCCATTTCATCGATACGTTCTAAAGAGTTAGTTGCCTTTTTTTAAAATGATATCGTGTAAAATAGCACAAGCTAGTATCACATCTGATATGATTTTAAGGCTTGAAATATCTATATGACTTAATATTTTGAATTTTTTCTTAAATATTCCAAACGCTTGCTCGATAAATACGCGTGTTGAACACAGGCGTGTGTTGAATCTCTTTTCTTCCCTAGTGAGATGTCCGTTGTCTCTGTAAGGGACCATCAGGGATTTCGACAGAGGGCATGCGGAGTCCCCTAATATTATTGCACTTGGTGCTAGCTGTAATTGTCCGGATGTTATGCCATTAAATATGGGGCTACTTCTCCAGACATTAGCATCGTGACAGCTTCCTGGATAACCAATAAACACATCCAAAAAACGGAATCGGCTGTCACATATGGCCTATGAGTCATTGGTTAATAAACTTTAAGAGCAATAAATTTGGCGTATTTACCTGCATTTGGACGGAATGTTTCCCTTTCCGGTCATAGTAGCTGATAGCATCTTCACTAGGCGTAGGTATATTAAAGTGCGTTCCATCTAAACAACCGATTACGAAAGGAACGGATTTTCTCTGCTGTTTTCGAACTCCGTCATGATTGTTTGTTGCTGTTCAACAGATGGCCATTTTATTTCACTTTTCAATTTGCATATTGCCTTAATTGTTTTGTTGAAAAGATAATGCGCAGCTGCCTTAGCAATATCGAAGCGATCCGAAAGCTGTCGGAAAGTGACCCTGCTATTACATAACTTCCATAATGTTATGTATAAACATTTTTCTAATGGTTTCCCACAACGACCAGTCCTTGCAGTTAACCAAACTGGAGTTAAAGCTGCTTTCAAATACTTCATAAAACATTTGATTAAAAATACTGATGCAACTGGATATCAAAAACTTACCTCAAAAGTGGACCCATTCATTCGAAAATGAGAATAAAATATATCCTCGGGAAATGATTTTATTGTTTCAAAAAAATACTTATTTTTGAGTATTTTCCGTTTTGATATTAAACTTTTGACATGATATGTCCTTCTTTTAAGCTTTACACGGTTTTTTTCTCTTAAATTTAATAAAACACTATCGGTTTTTTTCTCACATACATCGTCCATGACCAAACTTAGTAACAATTCCATTTTACTGCACAGCGCGTTCATAAATGCAACAAATCTATTTGCAATTTTTCAACAAATCTATCAGTTGCATGAATTGTCACATTGACAGTGCTGCCAGCGCTGCAAGTACTGCGCATTATAATGCGTTTCTGAACATAGCCCTTGTCTTTGCCACCCATACCCAATGTGAATTGGAGTGAATTGAAATGGTAATTTAAGTAATGACGACCGTTAAGAAAACCAACTATTTTCCTTATGTCTACTTTCCTTACAGTTCCCTCTTGTATATCTTAGGAAGTCTTATAAACCTTTGGCTCAAAGTAGTTCTTCAGTTCTTCTTCGAGTAATTCAACGATTGTTCAAGACAGTGGAGGTAAATGATCCTGTATGGAAATCTTATTAGAACCCGCTCTGCGCTTGTCATCAAGGCCGTGACTTTTTTTTTTACTATGAGGAGCCAATCTGCACTAAAGTCTTCAAGACCGTGATTTTTTTTTTTCAAATTTAATTTCAGTAAATGTAAAATATGTATGTAGATCAAAAAAAAAATTTTAATTTGCAAAACAAATTTTATTAGTTATACAAAAACCCCTAAACCACTACATTATAAAAATATATGTACAACTCGGATATTAGCTGTACACTTTCTGTATATTAGCTGTAAATAGCGTTTAAATGAAACGCCACAGAAATATGCCAAATAAGTATATTTCAAAACATCTTCATATATAAAAAATAAATGCATCTTCTTGCGCAAGCCGATTCATGAATAATGCACCTTGCCACTGAGTGAGTTTTAAGACCAAAAGTAGTTCAGCTTCGATTTCCTTTCTTAAGTACAGTTGGAGGCCTATCAACAGCCATCTGTTTACTTCTTTGACCAGTTAGGCTTACGTTTCTCAGCGAAACTCTTCAAACCTTCCTGCGCATCGTCCATGCGAATGTTCTCAACCATTACCTAAAAAAATGCATCCATGATAATTCTCTTTCAACAAATACATACACAAGGAAATTTGAGACGTACATCTGTGCCCTGTTCGTAGGCATCCTTGATACCCATTTCCAACTGTTTGTAGTAGAATACCTTGCCCATCGCAATTATAGCGCGACTCTTTTCTTTTATGGATTTTGTTATCTTATCAGTCTCGGCATCCAATTGCGCCTCGGGCACCACAACGCTAGCCAACCCTTTGTGAAATGCATCAAAACTTATTGAATAGGCTTAATTTTGAATTATTGTTTACAAATTTACCCGCCGCCAAAGCATCCTGTGCGTTAATGGGGAAACCAGTGAACAACAGGTAAGAAGACTTCATACGCGGCATAACTCGTGATATCGCAATACCTGGTGTAGTGCAAAATATTCCCAAGTTGACGCTGCATTTGATAATAAAAAATTAACAAAACATTATGAAAACGTTATCAGGCCACAACACTTAAGACCACCTTGAGTATGTCATTTGCTTACCCTGAAGCAGCAAAGCTTGCTTTATCTGATGCCACAACCATGTCACAAGAGGCGGCCAACTGCAAGCCAGCAGCAGTAGCCATTCCATTTACTTTCGCTATTATTGGTACAGGTGCTTTGTAGATGTTCATAATAATTTCCACGAGCTGGCTAAATATCTCACAGCCACCATCAGTAGCGGCTGACTATGCAAGAAATTATGTAAATGATTAGCATTTAAAGAGGCTTAATAGCTATGCAAATATTTGTGCATACAATTTCCTTCAAATTATGGCCCGCCGACCATACCGGACCGGTTGAACTAATCACAATGCAGCGCAGCTCCTCGTCATGTGCATCCTTCGTAATGCCCTCTAAGATGGATGACATTACCTCACGGGAAAGTGTGTTACGTGCTCTAGGATCATTTAAGATGATCTCCCGTACACCATCACACTGTTTAATGATTGTACTTTGCTTCCGATTGCTGCCACCATGCAGTGAAGTCGTCGCAGCAGCGGCTAAATTTGAGCTCTGCAAAATTAAAAATCCTTCAATTTGATCGGTGTTGGCGTTTTTAAATTCACTTACCCTCGTTAACGATGTATATAATACTCTCAACATTTTTCTAACTAATAGTTATTAAACTGCACTTGTTGCGAATTAAATAGGCAATCTGACAACTTAATTAGTGATAAGTAATCAGCTGTTTACACACGAATACCAACAGAGATTTGCGTTCACAGGACCGGGTCAATAGGAAAATGGAGCAGCGCAATTTTAGGGAGATTAAGTGCAGGAAAATATTAATTCGTTTTGCAAATTGCTCGTATGGAGATACATATACAAAATGAAATTCTACATCAAATAAGTTGGGAAATATTCAGTGTAATAAAAAATGTAAAGAAATTGTGGTAGAATGTGCCAAACTGTAGTGAAGTTGCTGAAGGCACTTTGAAGGAAAATAATTATATAATTATACATAAGTGGTACTAACACCCTTTTTTGGCGTTTAGCTGAGCTCCTCCTTCTATTGGCGGTGTGCGTATTGACGATGTTCCACAAATGGAGGGGCCTACAGTTTTAAGCGGACTCCGAACGGCAAATAGTTTTTTTTATGAGGAGATTTTTCGTGGCCGAAATACACCCTGAGGTTCGCCATTGCCTGCTGAGGGGAGACCGCCATTAGAAAAGACTTGTTGTATAATTTGGTAGCCAAGCACCAACCCATTCAGCTATGGCGTTAATATGCGCCTCACTAGACTTAGTGAATTTTCATCTTTTGAATTGTTGGTAGTAAGCGGGATTTTAATAGCTTTAAGCAAGCGAGTAAAAGCGGCAAATAAAGCTTTCTTCGCTCGCTTATTGCTACAGATATGTTAGAATTATTATTATTTATATATGGGCCTAAGTATTTAAGCTTGTAAACTCTCTATATGTACTCTCCGGTGATTTAAAAATGCGAATCAAATTTGGGGTTTTTGCGAAGTGCATATATTTCGTATTCTTCATAAATCATTATACTTTTGACTAAACCCAACCCAATAATTTTTGAATTGTAATTTCCGAGTTCACTTAATTTACTAGCTTACTTCTAACTAGAGGTATATGTTGCTTTCCATGCGACCTCAATAATAACTATCATAGCCCCCATTTACACGATGTCTCCACTGGAAGGGAAACACTGGAAATTCTCTTTTCATGTCTCATTCGCGGGCACACGGGTAAAATTGTTTTCGGCGACATTTTGACATTTAATACTTTAGCATCGTCTGGTGGGGATGTATTCTATCACGCGCTTACATGTAAAGCAGAGAGCGTTCGACAACAGTTTCTTAAATATATGAATGAAAAATGCAAACTGGTTAAATAATAAATAATTTGTTGTTTTTTTTATTGACATATATTTATAAATTCTTATACTTGAATAAAAAAAATTAAATTAAAAATACTTCATATGTAAATAATTAACTTAAAATTAAACTGAGTATCTAGAAATGCAGGGAAAAATTAGAAATCAACATAAACATGCCCCATAACTATTTGAAATTATACTACTTTACTAGCAAAAATAATTGTGCATTTCCCAGCAGCGTTCGTATGTTTGTCATCGATGTTATCTTCCGTTTGCTTGAAAACCAACACATAACTTAGAACTTTTTTCCACGAAAGAAGAAAACGAATGAAGCAACTGTCAAATATTGCTTTAAAATTGGAAATACGAATAAGAAGCACAAAGCGTGTCGCCAGTACAGGAGACAAATTCCCTTCCCTCTTCCGCGGCCGTCCTTCACCCCCGAACAAAATGTTTTCCTTCCAGTGGAGACATCGTGTAAATGGGGTGATAGCATGGATGATAGAATGCAAGGTTGTGTCAGCCGAATTCGCTGTTTTGTTAGAGCCCATGAATAAACGAACAAAAGAAAGGAGAACTACTTGTTTGTGAAGAGGAAGAGTAAGCGAAAGCAATGGAAATAATCAAACACAAGAAGTTATACGCCACACATACACACACTTTCATGCGTTCTCATGGCGTCTTCCGCATTAAAAAACTCAAAAATACTGCTTTTAAATCTCACAAATATCAATATTATCAACCCCTTCACTGAACGGACCTGACATCAGACTTGTCAAAATCACGAAAAATAAGGTAACTGTTTTGAGAAGACGTCACAGTCAATACTCAGTTCGTATTGGTATGTAACTATCAGGGAGCACATATTGAAAACTAAAAAAGTTGTTTTCAATGAAATAAATATATACATATTTCTTCTATTCTTTAGTCTTGTAATATTTACTACGTTGTGTCTGCTTATATTATATTAATTTTAATAACGTCTATTATTTCATAACGGGGATCAGTTTCCAACACTGAATGCTTTCATTCACAATATTATTGTAGGAATTAGCAGCTAACTTCACTATATTTACATTAATTGAAACAAAGCAGCTGACTTGTCCACTATCATTTTTCGAGTTTCTTTTGCTAATTTTACTATCAGACAGAGCATGATTATGCACAGAAATAAAATTGATATGCGACAATAGGTCTGCAGATAAAAAGTATATTTTGATAAGCATATTCGGTACAATAATTGATAGAAGTTGTAATACGAAGCACCATCGGCCAGTCTCACTTCGATTAAGGCAAAATATAAACAACAAATATTTATGTATGTAAATACCGCAAACTCATCATAAAAAAACAATACTTCGTAATGAGTAAATTATAAAAACAAAAACTTCAACAGTAAACAATTAAAAGTGAGTATAAGTAATCGACAAATGTATGCATCGTGTCGGTGACCGCGCCAGTTTTGATGACCAATAAAAAAGAGGGTTTAATTAATAATATGCAATACATGAGCACTTCACATTTACAAAAGTAGCGAACAAACTTCCAACGTCACACCATCAACTATCGACGCGAGGAAGCGGCAACACCTTTGTGAGATTGTGAGACAATTCAACTTTGTAAAGCATTGAGTAGAACACACAAAAGTACAATAAAAATGTATGTATATACGAGTATATATATCTATATATGTATTAAAGCGCCTCTAAAGAGTAATACTGCTTCTTATCAGCTACACAAAGAAAATTAACACGAACATATTATTTTACTTGTCCCCTTTATTTCTAGTACCTTTCCACCAAAAAGCGATCAGGTGCGTCATCTGTATATACAAATTCGTTTTACCTACATATAGTGCATTTATTTGTATTGTGAATGAAGCTTTCTGGCCAGACGATCGCTTTGCCATTAGTTACTATCGGGCCTTCAACCGGTTCACCAGCGTACAATATTCAAGTGTACTGGCCGCAAATTGAGAGCAGACTCATAAACACATGCGTATATTGTTGTGTATACACCTCATCAACATTGAGTGATAAACTACAGAAGTACAAATTTCAAATAAACTAACAATCCCAACGAGAGATAGCAAGTGTATAACTTAAGATGAAACCATTCCAGTTTGGAGAATGCACAAGGACATTAACAGGTGGCGTGAATCGTGCATTTGGCAATAAGGAACCTTGGCAAGTAGCAGCTATTACGGCGACAACAGTGCTGGGAACCGTGTGGCTATGGACATTCATCAATCAGGATGAAAGTAAGTAAAGATAATGAAATAATCATTACCACATTTACTTACATATTTGATATTTTTCAACAATGAAAACTAAAACACTTGCGTTGACGAGAAAATTGAAGACGCTCTAGTGATAAATTAAAATGCAATCAATTAGCAACAATTTGTCATGCAATCGCTGAAGCGGCACTCGCCGATTGCCGTTGGTCCCATTTATTTCCGTTCCCAACATACCGACTTCTTCATCCCTACTATCTTTGTATATCATTCACGTACAAATGTATGTAATGGTGTAATAATGGCGTTGAGCAATAATCTTCTCTTATAAGGCATTGTTCATCTGCTGATAGCCCTTTAGCTTGCTCTTTGCATTCAAATATTTAGTAATTTTATTTTTCGTTATTTTAATCAGAAATCGGCTGCTTTTTTTGTTAACATTTATTATTTTATTATTATCAGCGATAAGCCATAAGCTTATGTACCCGCGCGAAACCGGCTTATCAATGAAATTTCATGTACGAAATCGCATGCCTACACCGTCGAACAGCACTGATAAGAACCAATATGCTGAAAAGAGCTAAGCGCATTTTGTGATTTGCTAATTTTGCAGCATTCGTCGAAACTAGCTCTAACTAACTCTTAACCGATTTTTAGTATCGCTTAGTAGCAGATAGTTCTATGAAGACCAGCGATTAAAGCTTTAACTCGTCTGTAATAATGTAATAATAAAATGTAACGGAAATAGGGGCTCAATAGCGCAGATTTATATGCGTCAATGGACTGTCACTTCATCAGCATTTTCCCAAAAAGTATATAGAATATTTTATGGCGTTCCAGGTAGGCACTTTGTATGAGTATATCGGGGTATGTTGTTGCAATAACAACAACGAGTCTCATTGTTTGGCTGACTGCAATTATTTTGAGTCCATTGACTTACACACTCAACTGGAGCCTAAATTCTGTGTAATGCTACTTCCATTCAAAGCATACAAATAGTTCAAAGTTAGTAAAATATTTTTATAAACTGGCTGGAAGTGTGGCTAATTTTGTACCTTTCAAAAGTTCAATGAGCAAAGTTCGAAAATTACAAATACTTTATTGAAGGGCATTAAAAAAAATAAAAAATAAATAATTGGCGTGTACACTTCTGTTGTGTTTTTGGCCGAGCTCCTCCTCCTATTTGTGGCGTGCGTCTTGATGTTGTTCCACAAATGGAGGGACATACAATTTTAAGCCGACTCCGAACGGGAATGTTTTTTTATGAGTAGCTTTTTCATGGCAAAAATACACTCGGATATTTGCCATTGTCTGCCGAGGGGTGGCCCCGCTATTAAAAAAAAAACGTTTCATATTATGCAGGGAGATTCGAGCCTACGCACTTCCGAATGGTAGTCACGCACCAACCCATTCGGCCACGACGGCCGCCAAAAATCGAATTGAATCGATTAGTGTAGGAATTTAAGCGGTATCGTTAGATTTTCTTATCAGCATAATTAATTTTATGATTTCATACTTTTACTTTCGCATCACAAAACTTCAATATCTAAAATTCTTATTCAATTGCTGCCCCTTCCCTTCGTTCAGGTATTCTGGTACGCGGCAAACGTCAATTCTTCCGCCTTGCCAAGAAGCTGCCCGTCGTGCGACGTAAAATCGACACAGAAGTCTCCAAAGCCAAAGAGGATTTTGAGGGTGAAATCCGTAAAAGCTGCGCTGATCTCAATTGGTCTCTTGAGCTGCCCGCCCAAGGACTGAGTCGTGAAGAAATCTTACAGCTGGTCGACAAGCATTTGAGTATTGGCCATTATAACTGGCGTGAGGGCCGCGTTTCGGGTGCAGTATACGGTTTCAAGGAGGATTTGGTCGATCTGATTGCAGAAGTATATGGCAAGACATCCTACACGAATCCACTCCATGCCGACGTCTTTCCGGGTGTGTGCAAAATGGAAGCGGAAGTGGTGCGCATGGCGTGCACGCTCTTCCATGGCGATGCGAACAGTTGCGGCACGGTGAGACGATGATGAAAACAGACGCTATGTTTTGAAAATTGAATGAATATATTTATTTGGAAATTTCCACTTCGTTCCAGATGACCACTGGCGGCACGGAATCCATATTGATGGCATGTAAAGCGTATCGTGATTACGCGCGCGAAACACGTAATGTGCAGCGCCCAAATATGATTGTGCCAAAAACCGTGCATGCGGCATTCGACAAGGCGGCGCAGTACTTCAACATTCACATCAAATATGTAGATGTGGACCCGAAAACGTTTGAGGTAGATGTGAAGGCAGTGAAGCGTGCCATCAACTCCAATACGATACTGGTATGTTGAGCCATTTTTTTTTTCTATAACAGTAGTTATTAGAAAAATGTTTCATGTTCACTTATTGCAGCTCGTCGGCTCTGCGCCAAATTTCCCCTATGGTACCATGGATGATATCGAAGCCATTGCGGCTTTGGGTGTTAAATACAACATACCTGTGCATGTGGATGCTTGCCTGGGCAGCTTTGTCATTGCTCTAGCAAGGGAGGCTGGCTATAAGATACGGCCATTCGACTTTGCCGTCAATGGTGTCACTAGTATTTCAGCTGACACGCATAAGGTTGTCGGAAAATTATCTACGCTTGCTTTTCCACCAATTAAAATCGCTTCTATTTTTTGCTTTTTAGTATGGCTTTGCGCCCAAAGGTTCCTCAATTATACTGTACTCCGCACAAAAGTACCTAAACCATCAATTCACTGTAACCACCGATTGGCCAGGTGGCGTCTATGGCTCACCCACTGTGAATGGCTCGCGTGCGGGTGGCATTATTGCTGCTTGCTGGGCAACTATGATGAGTTTCGGTCATGACGGCTATCTGGAAGCCACCAAGCGCATTGTGGACACTGCGCGCTACATCGAGGCTGGGTAAAATGTTTTATAAGCAAGAAAATTAGTTTATTGCATGTAAATGAATTTTCAGCGTACGCAAAGTGGACGGCGTATTTGTCTTTGGAAAGCCTGCAACATCGGTGGTCGCCATTGGTTCGAATGTATTCGACATTTTCCGTCTATCGGATGCGCTAGGCAAATTGGGCTGGAATTTGAATGCTCTGCAATTTCCCTCAGGGTAGGTTAGCGTACATTTAACTAAGTATTTGGTTTTGCATTCTCAACAACTTTGCGCATTTAGCATTCACATTTGCATTACCGATATGCACACCAAGTCTGACGTGGCCGATAAGTTCCTTGCTGACTTGAAGTCTTCCGTTGCTGAAATTATGAAAGACCCCGGCCAACCAGTCGAGGGCAAAATGGCTATTTACGGCAAGGCTCAAGGTATACCAGATCGCACAGTGGTGGGCGATGTGACGCGCGCTTTCCTCAATAGCATGTACTACACGCCCATCAATAAATGAGCAACTGGGCGGAAAGTGCACTTTGAAAAGGAATGTTTTTATTATTGGTATTAGAGTAGGCAGGAAATTGTCAGCTGTGGGAGTGGCAAATGGTTTAGAAGCAACTAAAGCACTTACACAGGGAATTGCAATTTTTGAAGCATTTTTTATAATAAATAAAAACTTTTCAGTAGTCGGCTGAATGCGGCTTAAAAAATCAGATTTTTGTTAGTTTTTATATCAAGTAAAAGAGTTATTTGTTTAAAATGTCTATAACTATTTTTATGAAAAGGTCTTTAATTGATTATTTTTTTGTGATTTATTCTCAAAGCAAAAAGTGCGAGTGCAAGAATTACTATGTTTATAATACGCGGTACTTAGTATAATGTTTAAGAAAATATGTACATA
>JAYXIM010027901.1:0-31030 GCA_037575425.1 Anastrepha fraterculus
AGTGTAAAATAAATTCGTAAAAAACAAACTACAAAAAGAAATTTGTCAAACAAACTTAACCAGCTAGAATAAAATGCAATGAAATAATATAAAATAAAATAAAGAAAAAAATAAAACTTAAAAAACAAAATAAAATTTAAAAAAAAATATAAAAAAAATTAAAAAGAAAAAAATTTAAAAAAAAAAAACTAAAAATAATAAACAAAAAAAATTAAAAAATTAAAAAAAAAAATAATAAAAAAACTTAAAAAAAAATAAATTTTAAGAAAAAAAAAACAATAAATAAATTTTAAGAAATATAAATCTCTTATCACCGACCACTGCCTTTTGGTCACTCACGCACGTCGGCTCGGGGTTCCTCAAAACGACCTGTGCAGATACTGCGAGGACGAAGATGAGGAAGTATCGAGCAGACATTTGCTGTGCAGTTGTCCCGGTCTACCCAGAAGTCGACTCGCTCTTCTAGGCTCTCCAAGAATTGACAATCTTTCAGTACTCTCGAACCTGAAAATTGAATCTCTCATCAAATTCTCGAAACGAATTAATATCTTTGACCAAAATCTACAATAAAAATCTCGGTTAGGTGGGGAAATCATATAACATAATGAGCTCTAGGGCAACACAACGGACCCAACTTGCGGTCTATGTGGCACTCCGATGCGGGGTCACCCTTAAACCAACCAACCAAGAAATATAAAAAAATATAAAAAAGGAAGTATGTCAAAAGATGAGATATGAATTTGGATTAGATTATAGCGAACGGCAGCTAGAACATTATTTTAGTAATCTTAATAATCTTCTCCTAATGGATTCGCCAAGCCGCAAGACTCATCCAGTTTTTAAATTGTAAACAGCTTGCTTAGATTCTCTAGTTTGCTTTTATATCTATATTATGCACTACTGTTTTTTTGCCGGACCTCATATCTCACATTTTTCATCTGGTTTAGGAAAGGAATAGGGGGCTTAATGTTGTAAAGAAACAGGTATTGAACGGTATTCTCTGTCTCCTTTGCTTTTCTCTAATATTTCTGCTTAAGATTTGTGGGGGGTTGGACAAGTCCAAGCACTCAGTCAGTTGACCATTGTACTACACCCGAATAGATTTCAGTAGAAAGAATAGAGATAGGAAAGATAAAAGGTGTGGATGGTAAAAACGGATAAATTAGTTAGAGGTCACTCTTCCACACAACTCTTGGATTCATTGAAGAATTTTAAGAAATCTGGAAGAGGAAGAGTATGAACTTTATCCATACTCAGTATATCAAAACCCAATAGCCTAAGTCTGATTCTGGAAAATCCAGGACAGCTACAGAGAAAAAGCTCTACAGTGTCGTCATTCTCAAGTCAGGATAGGCATATCGGGCTGTCTACGACCCCCATGGTAGCCATATGCTGACCACAGACGTTGTGCCCTGTGATTACACCCACCAGTACTCTCAGGTCCTTTCTACTGAGTTTTCAGAGAAATGTCGCTATTTTACTGTTTGGTTCTTTCACAAAGCACTTGGCTACTCTGCATGAGTTCAACTCAGACCAACGCCCTCTATGGGTAGACATCATGAAGTCGTCAATCCATAGTTGAATCGATGCGGAATTCACACCTAGAAAGGGTTCAGGGCCTAGTGACATACTTGCAGAGCCTTCATTTCCCTGTAATACCACCAAGTCCAGGCACCCAAATAAAACTCACTTTGGTGTGTTTTGAAACACTGTTCAGTTTTGTCTTACATTCACCGACTAACTTCGAAGAGAAGCGTGGATTAGCAAGGGCTCTCAGTGCAGCTTGACTGACACTACAAATTCCAATTCTGTTGCCCCGACACTTTTTCTCAATTAGCCAGTACGCCACATTCAAGATGGCATAGACTTCCGTAAAGAGTACCGTGGCAATCTGTCCTGTGGCATACGAGTACTTAATCAAAACCATACAAACCCACATAAAACGAAAAATCCCAAATTAAAAAATTTCATGAAACTTTTTTATTCGAATTTTTAGAAAAACATCTTAGTACGCAGTTCACGAGTATGGCCCCTTAAATTATAGTATGAGAAAGCGCAAGTTTGAAATGGCTCAAAATTCTTTTAACATTTTTTTTCTTGACGTGCTTTCCTTATTTTCATAAAATTATAAGAAGAATGATTTAAAATCTACTAACGCGGCTTTGTAGTTCACTAAAATTTGGTATAAGAAAGAGGAAGTTTGAATTGGCTCGAGGTTCTCGTTGATTTTTGGAACTTTGTCCTCGACGATGCATTCGTTATATGTAGAAAATTATAAGGAAAAAAAAAAAAAAAAAAAAAATCAACTGGATTTGAACCTTATTATATCAAAATTGAATAAGCTATGAAATTGCATACCAAAATCTGTGAAATGTTCTGAATAAAAAGTGTAAAATTGCGATGAAAATTTGTCGAAATTTTATAAATGTTTATCAGAGATGAAACCTGGATTTATACTGTTGTCGAACGAATTATGTTAAAAAAAATAAAAATAAAAATTAAAAAAACAACAAAAAAAAAATTTAAAGAAAAAGTTAAAAAAAAGAAAATTTTACAAAAAAAATTAAAAAAAAAAAAAAATTTACAAAAAAAAAAAATTAAAAAAAAAAAATTAAAAAAAAAATAATAAAAAAAATTTAAAAGAAGTTAAAAAAAATTAAAAAAAAAAAAGTTTTACAAAAAAAAAAATTAAAAAAAAAATTAAGAAAAAAGAAAATTAAAAAATAAATATAAAAAAACAATGGAAAAAATAAAAATAAAAAAAAAATGAGAAAAAAATTAAAAACAATAAAAAGTAAATTAATAAAAACAAAACACAGAGGCAATGAAGATAAAAGACGGAGCCGCTTAAATTTAATTTCAAAGTAAACACTACTTTCTATGCCGCATATGCGGATCAGGCTTGTAATTAAAAAAAGTGTTACTTCGTATAGTGAAAAAAGATTAATTTGCATGATAGAAGGTTCCTCGGGACTATGTACCTTCACACAAATCTATTTATCGAACGCTGGCGATAAACCTAATACTTCTGTGAAATGTAACTACACTAACATGCGTAGTCCATCAGTACTACAACCAATACCAAAAATTAATATTTATAGTAAATTTTTGTAAAGGTTTGCAATCTTATTATGCTCCCCAAGAATACTTCGAAATTTGGGCAATTTTCATTTAAAGGGTAGCAAAAAATTATCACGGAGTGACTTAAAACTTAAACTTGCTCGTAAAGACTAAAATTTTTGTAAACTAACTAAACAAATTTGGCCTAAACTGTACTTGACGGGTAACAGCACTGTTTTTTAGGAACAAAAAATTACAAAGACATGAACATTTGGGCAAAAAATACACCGTACTTCGGTGTACATCCGCCGACTACTTTGAATGCTGTATTATGTCCCTGTCCAGCAAAAATGATGTCAAACATGCTGAGCAACAAAAAATCGTTCTAGTTCTTGTATTATTTTCATTTCCTGCTTTGTTTGTGTACACTTCTCCTGCTTTGCATAATTCAATTCTTGTTTTCAGTAAATGTGTGCTGTGAAAATTTGCTTGCTAAATGAGTGTGTAATTTAGTAAAAACACACATGAAAATTTTGCTTACAGAACGAAAATAACACACAAAAAAAATATATGTATATATTCCCGCTACAGCATAGAAACCGACCACAAGCGCCAAGGACAATTGTGCCCGTGTCCGCGAGTAAAAATGAAATGTGAGCAGCAGCAGTAGCAGCAAACCAACACTTCAGCAATTTAAAGCCACCCACCCTCACTCATCCATCATTTATCTTCATTTTCATTACAGCTATACCACGCAGCTTTTACTCTGGCCATGTTTACTTACCTTCTTACTGCTCACCTACGTTGCTGAGCTAGCTGCTTTTGGTCTTCATTAGCATTTCTACTTCCGTTTAACGTCTTTTCAACATCGTTTTTCATTCATTTCTCCTGTTCAACGTTTCATGCATCTTTAATGACAGCTAATTTGTGTTGTGTAATTGAACCGGGGTTTTGTATGTGTGTGTGCGTGTATGTGTGAGTGCATGAATCTGGGAGACTTTTCCTTAATGCTACAAATACTCTTGCAAAGCTTTACTAAATTCGCTGAGTTGTAATTAAAAGGCAAAGGTGCGCATAAAATCAAATATTCATCATACGCCCTGTCGGCTGTTGCTTAATGCAAGTATGCGGAAATGTAGGGCGTAGCGCATGTAAGAGTATATTTAGGAAATGCGACTTTTAGGTATTGTTGAAATTTGAAACAACTCACATTTTATTGATTTCAATAATGTCGTGGCATTTTATAAAGAAAAGTCATAAAGGGAGTTAAAACGGAAAAATAAATAAAATGGAAAAATAAAGGTTTGGTGTTCATGCTCACTATTGGGAATATGTTGACTCGAAAGTGGATATGGTAGGACGTTAAACTACTATTACTGAATATTAACGTCGTTGAGGATGCTGTGACAAGTCGCCTTAAAGTTGAATAATTTCCAAACGTTGCTTCTTTGTGAACCTCTCGATAATGAAAATCTAAGGAATTAATTACGCTTTGAAAAAATTTGAGTGTGCTTTTGGGGTCTCTCAGGTTTGAGTTTCTTCATAAAAATCGGAAGTATGGTTTTATACAGCTCATAAAAAATTAGAAGTATGGTTTCATACATTGTATTTCAAGTTCAGGGCCCTTGTTAAAAGTGTACAAATTGAATAAATAATATAAACTTTGACTTCCGTTTGGAAATCGCCTGGCGAAAAAAAATTTTAAGGATGAGTTTATACAGGGTCTTTTAAGGTCGAGTTTTTTGACACAAGTGTAAAGCTTGAATTCCGCGCTTGCTAGCTCGTACAAAAAATTTGAAGCACGGTTTTATATGGGGCCATTCAAGTTCGAGTTTCTTGGAAAAAGTATAAGCAAAGAATTTCGTTTTGACATGACTAGCTCGTGAAAAAAAAAATGTAAGTATGTATTTGTACATTGTATGCCTTGAATTGCATTGTTATGTCGCAAGCTCACAAAAATTGATAGAATGATTTCGTACAGGGTCTTTCAAGTTCAAGATTCTTGATACTAGTGTAAATCCTAAATTTCGTTTAGGCATTGCTAGCTCGTACAAACAATTTGGAGTATGCATTCGCACAGGGGCTTTCAAGTTTGAGTTTAGTGATAAAAGTGTAACCTTCGTTTTGCGTTATAAAATTGCCAGACCAACAAAATTTTAAGGATGACATTATACAGGGTCATTCAAGTTCAAGTTTCTCTCAGCCTTGATTTGCCACACGTTCGGTAGAAAATCTGCAATTTACTAAAATGAGTTCGATTTCGCTCGATAGTTTGAAATGTTCGATCGATAAGAAACATTTGACCGATCTGTGAAAATTATTTTTCGCACAATTGTGAGTATTTGCGGTCTGACAGAGCCCATCGCTAATCGCGGAGTTGTATGTTTCGGTATTCTAAAAATAAAAACTTTCCACATAAATGTTAAGGGAATATTGCTGATGTGATAGTCCTTGGTTGGCTATAAATCCGTATCGTTCCTGTGATATGAGAATGACATTCGTGTGAATGAAAGATCAAGAAAAAAATACCTGTGCACGTTGCGTGATTTGATATTTTCTTTAATTTTCTTCTTTTTTTTAATTGGAGTCAAGTTTAAACATTGTAAAATAAGTGTGTTTTATTAGTTTTCGAACAAAAAAAAAATATATATACAAATTATATATACGAGGTGTGTTCAAAAAGTATCCCGAATTTTTTTTTTTTTTTTCAAAAATTATTTATTTATTTATTAATATCAATTTTGTCCCCTTCAAAGTAATACCCATGAGATATTATGCTCTTGTGCCAGTTTCGAAAACAAGAAAAAGTCACAGTCACCAGATCTGGGGAATACGGTGACTCAGGCAGCATTAATGTGTTGTTTTTGGCCAAAAAGTCGTGCACAAGCAACGATGTGTGAGCAGGGGCGTGATGCAAGCGCCAATTTTTGTTCTTCCACAAATCCTGGCGTTTCTGGCGGATGGCGGATTGCCTCGAGCAAATTGCACATAACTTGCAGGTAATATTCCTTATTGGCCGTTTTGCCCTGTGGCAAGAACTCATGGTGCACAATGCCCCTGCAATCGAAGAAAACGGTAAGCAAAACTTTTACATTCGACCAAACTTGGCGCGCTTTTTTCGGTCTTGGTTCGTGCGGCAGCTTCCATTGAGATGAGTGAGCTTTGGTTTCCACGTCATAACCATAAACCCAGGATTCGTCACCAATTATGAGCCTCTGGAGCAAATTTGGGTCGTCAAGGACAGAGTCCAAAATCTCATTAGCAATGTTCATGCGATGCTGATTTTGGTCGAAATTGTGCAGTTTTGGTACGAATTTTGCGGCGACCCGTCTCATGTCCAAATCATTGAAAAGAATCGTATGGCACGAGCTAATCGATATGTCTAGGTCTTCAGCAACTTCTCTACCGGTGATTCGACGATTTGCCAATACCATTTTCTTCACTTCATCAATATTTTATTTTTTCGTCTGTTGTTGAAGTGCTCGAGCCTCCGGCACGCTTTTCGTCGTTCACATCTTCTCGGCCTTCTGAGAATATTTTGTACCACCGATAAACGTTGCTTTGGTCCAAAGTAGCTTCAGCGTATGACACCGCACTGAGTCAACATTCGGAATGCATCGGCGCACTTAATTTCGTTTTTCACACGAAATGTGGTACAGGTTCTTTGAGCAGGGAGCAATTGTAGGTATTCCTCCTCTAGTAGGTACGAGCCCATAATTCTGTGTCTCCTGTGGCCTAATGCCTCACAGTTGGTGATTAAGTGTTGCATAGACTCCTCTTTATTACAGCAAAACCTACATAAACCAGTGCTGATTGATCCTATTGTACTCCACAGAGTAATCTAAGATCAGTTTTATCTAGGGTTAGAGCAGATTTTGCTCTGTTGGTATTGAAGTTCAAAAACGTACTTAGTGTAAGGGATTTGTGAGCTCTAGTCTTCACTATTTTGGCTCCTACGCCTTGGAGCGTTTTGGAACCATCTGTGTATAGTACCTTAATTGCAATCCGCTAAGGAGATTGGATTTAGTTCAAGGACTATAGATGTCAATGTTGGGCCATCCGAAACATAATTGTAAGAATACCTTCGACGGTCACGTCATACGGGATTCGGTAGCAGAATTCTACGTGCTCATTTCTCACGTAGTCTTATGCTCGTTCAGTAAGTCGTTGCTCAGACGGCAGCGAAATAACAGTGCTGGAGGCTTCCTTGATGTTTTTAATACATTTCGTAAAACCGCTGTTACATCTCCTTTTACATCAGCAAATCAGTTGATTCCTTCGAAATCGCTTAGAGCCGGTGAACGCGTCTTCTGAATTTTGTCCACTGCCCGTTTAGTTGTTAGGCCACAACTAACTGGTATTTTAAAATTTAAATGAAAATGCGCGGAAGTAAATATTTTTTGCAACACAACGCACACGTCTTTAAATAAAAAGCAGCCATGTAAAATGAGTGCATGCTCAATTAAATTTTTTTGTCAATTATTCCCCCCTGCTTGTATTTGCTTTGCTGGCGTGTAATTTCGAGGATTAAGGTTCTACTTGTCAGCCATAGCACCGGAAAAAGTATATAAATAATAATTACACGCCAGGCATATGCTGCTGAAAAAAAAAAAAAAAAATAAATAAATAAAACGATACACTCTTCTGCTTCATACGTAGCTATGTGTGTGTGTGTATGTGCTTGCAGTGCAGGCATACTTGTCAAGTTGGTTGTTGATATGTTAAAACCGCTGAGTGTTGCGGTGCACGTCCTCGCCACAGCACGGGCTGGTCGGTATGTGTGAGCAGCGTGGCCAACGCACGGGGCCTTTGTGCAACGGATGAGCTGCACTCTGTTGTTGCAACTAGCAGTCGGAAATTGTTGTGGCATTGTTGCCGTCGAACAACAAATCTGGCGCTGCGCAGCCACCAGCTTTCATCGTACGCGCTCTGCTTTCGTCCTTGCCGTTCGGTCACTCACTTTTGTTGCGGCGCTTTCAGCATATTTTTGAAGCAATTGCTTGACACGCGCATGTACACACGTAAACGAAACATAAAAGTGTAATAAAAAATAAAAAATATATGAATATAAAAAACTTTGGCGTTGTTTTTTAAGCAGTGCGCCTGTTTTACTTTTGCTTGTTTTGTAGCACATTTTTGAACGGCATTTCTCTTTTGTTCATGTAAATGTGTGCATATGTTTGTATATGTATGTATGCGTGTTGGTTTGCTAAAAATTTTTTTGTACGCACATTTTACTCCGCAATTGTTGTGATGTTGCAATTAAAAACTGCAATACGTCCACGCGAATGAAAAATTTCGCTTTTGTCTGGTCAGTGCAGTGCAGATTTTGTGTTGGGAAGCGCAGAAAAGTTTTAAATAAATTATTAAAGAGTTTTGCTTTAGAAGTTTTATACAGCAAGCAATTGTTGCGGTTTCCAAAAATTTGTTTTACAACTTTTGGCTTGATTCTGTGGTATCCGCTAAAAAATGCTAGAATTTCTAAAGAGGAATATTTTATGAATAGAAAGGCGTAAGATTTCAGCCTGTTTGTGCTGATTAGTCGTACCCGTTGGTAGTTGCTTGCCATATGGAGTGATAAGCTACTTCTGCTGTTTGAAATATGTACAGCAAAACTATTACATCATAAACAAATACAACATAAACATACCAAAGCCAAGTAACTGCAATCAGCCGAACTTCTGCTGCAATTTGAGTTGCTGGCTTCCGATATTATAATTTATTCTAACAAAGGCACCTACTGAGTTGTTATGCCGCATCCGAACGGCAGATGGCTTTTATGGGAAAAATTTTTTGGCGCAAGTGCGCTAGATTATTTTTAATTTGCTGCCCTAAGAACCTAAACATTCAGCCGAGTTTTCGTAAAAAGTGTTGTAAAATGGAATTTCTTTGCCTATTTGCGCATTTCAAGCTAAAAAATGCTAAAGAGCAGGTTTTTTTGAACATTGGACCTATAACTTAGCCCCTATGATCTGCTGGTAGTACCCTGCAAAGTCTATAGAATTATATAAAATTACACAAAAAAAAAATGTTTTGCTAACTTCGTTGTTAGGGTTGCCGTGCAAGCCGTGCAAGTATCAGCTGAGAAGGCCGGTCTGACCTTCTATATTCCAAAACCAATATCGTACGCATAAACACATAAAATACGCAAAAATTCTCAATTGATGCTATTGAACTGGGAGACGTACAATATTTGAGTCGCGGTTCAAGCGAGGATATCAAAAGCTGAATAAGGAAGGTAACGATGAAAAGTTCTTAAAGTATACTAGCCAAATGCCATCTCCAATGTACTATTTCGACAACCCTTATGCCCAAGTACAATAGGCAGGTGACTCAGAAAGTGCTGAAGACTCCACGCCATGCACCTTCAAAACTTTTAGCTGTGTTTCTCGGTCATTGAATGATCGGTACATACACCGAAAAGCTAGGTTTACCATTTAATTCCCATTGCAGAAGCTGTGGCAACCTTTCAGAGAAGGAGACATGTGACCACCTTCCCGGTAAGTATCCGGGTTTGGCAGCTAGATGATTAAGGTCACTGGGTACTCCTTTCTTCGACAGCCTCTGGCAGTGTGCCAACTTAAATCGCATCACTTTTCTCCAAAACATCAACAGCTCTGACTGGCTGTAGATATCTGCCAGTTGGAGGTCTCATAATGGTATTAAGACGGCGCTTTAGATCTACTTGGGGAGTACCAGAGCGGTACCTCTACAATTTAACCTACCTCTCATCCCCAATGCTGACTTATGGACCAGAACGTAGCAGAAGTCAGAGCAATTAGAAGTCCGAAAGAGAAAATGGGGCTGGATAAGCCATGTACTGCGGATGGAAGGAGGCGATATAACAAGAGCCGCGATTGACTGGAACCCCCAAGGAAGCCGCCGACGGGGAAGACCATCCAACACCCGATGACGACTGCTGGCCTCATAAACCCGTGTCATGCGGCTTAGCTGGACTGAAGTTATGTGGTAGGCGCACAACAGAACCCAAATGGAAGAAACTCGTTGTGGCCCTATGTTCCACACTGGAACTCTAGGAATTGATGATGATACGCAGAAATATGTCTACTAGCATAACGAATGCTGCAACATTTTTTGTATACAGAAAATGCAGAAAATTACTTGCAAAAAATTGTCAAAAACTTACGCGATTTTTGAGTTTTTCCAAACTTGTTCTTCCTTATACCAAAATTTAGTAGGTGCTAAAACTGCATACTTGAATTTTATCTAAAAATTCTCATTAAAATTTTTATTAGAATTTGTTGCGTTTTTTTTATGTTTTGTGCAAAGTTTCAAATTTTAAGTTAAATGGTTTTTGTTGTAGTAAATCGGACAATTAATCGTTAAAAAAATTAAAATTTTGAAAAAAAAAAAATAAATAAAAAAATATTTCGATCAGGACCGATCTTTTTATGTTTTTCAAAAGCAGTATATATTTTATTGAAATCTACCAAGCGGTTTTTAAGTTACAGGGATCACCAGTTCAAAAAACAAAGTTTTGAGAAGAATTGCTTTAAAGTTTTGCTATCGATTCCGGAGCGCCCGACCGTCCTTTATTAAGTGTTTAATAACTCGAAAAGTATTTGTCGGATTCACTTCAAATTTTCACACAATATTTTTAAGATATTATACTTTAAGAAGATGCAAAAAAATCCAATTTGTTGTAAATTCTTACTATACGTAACCCCTTAATGGCATCCCGACGTAACGCCCCCTCAGCAAGCAATGGCAAACCTCCGATTGTATTTCTGCTATGAAAATTTTTCTTATAAAAAACCATTGCCGTTCAAGGTCACCTCAAAACTGTAGGTCCCTCCATTTGTGAAAAAATACGCCACAAATAGGAGGAGGAGCTCAATCAAATACCTGACAGAATTGTACACCCCAGTTATTTATTTTTTATTTTAAACTCATTTTTTAGGGCCACTTCTTTTTCTCATTTTTATCAATGACATAAGCAAACGTTTTACTTTTTCTAATTTCTTGATCTTCAGCGTTGGTGCAAAAGATCGCGTGTCTTTAAATATTACATAAAAAAACTTTTTCATTTAATATTTTCGAGGCGCCAGTGCATTTTTAGCGCATCCTAAACCATTTCAAATGATGTACTACAAAGTGTGACAGAGTTTAAGGTTCTTGGAGTATTATTCGATACAAAATTTTCCTTCAATGGCCACATTAATTTTATTCTTTCAAAAGCGTATTCGGTTCTAGGCTGCATCCGTCGCAATACAACTGAATTTTCTGATGCGTATACCTATAAACTGCTGTTTACGCTTCTTGTCCGTTCTGACCTTGAGTATGCTGTTATGATTTGAAGACTTTACGACCAACTTGTTATTAATTGAATTGAACGCATTTAAAAAAAAGTTTACGTTCCCTCCGACTTGAGTCGCTTGTTCCATTAGATAATTCTCGGCTAAAGGTAATCTGGAATTTATTGAACAGAAAAATACAGTCCTTTCACTTTCGTTTATTTTCAGTGTTCTTGATGACATCGTCGATTTTTCAGGTCTACTTGAGCGGATAGGCTTTAATGTTCCCCGAAAAGTCTTTGAAATTTTTACCTTTTTTATGAGGAAATTTGCGAGTAATGCACCCATTGATTGCACCCTTCGAGGCTATAATTCATTATGGAATACCAGTCTGCTTGATTTTGTATTATTCAGATCTAATTTTGTAAAAAATATAAATTAAGTTACTTAATATTGTATTCATTTTGATTTCTAATATTATAGTTGCCAAATTTAGCTTGTAATTTCTACTGTAGTTTATTAAAATAAATAAATAATTTCGCTTTTAATTCCTAATTATACCACCGGACACCCTGTAGTTGGCTATCTTTTAGAAAACACAAACAAAAAGAAAAAACACGCTTCACTACTCAGATTGACTGTTGTATTTACCGCAACCGGGCACTCTGTAGCTCATTTAAATATATGCATCTACCTTCCCTCCTCATTGCTTCTTCCATCTTCCTCTCTTTCGCCATTCATCGTTTCTCTTCATCTCGACTCGAATTGCAAAATTTTCGTTGCAATGAACGTTTAATTGTCTTTCTGTCTGTACTTTGTCACCCACACTTAATTGTCGTTGGTTGTAATTGCTATTGCTGCTGTTTCAGTGTTGGCTGTGGTTTTTGTTGTTGCTGAATGTTGTTTGCTTTTGTTGCTACAATTACTGCTGTTTTCATTACCGCCGTCACAGGCATTCACATGTTTATTCTGCGCGCTCAATGTCAAAATAAACTCGCCGCTGTCTGTAGCAGCATTCCTTCACCACATTCCGTTCACCCCTCCCTCACCAAGCTGCTCATTCATCTCCATCCAATATCATCTTACTAACTGCCTCTCGATGCGTCGCTTACATTATATTATATATTTGCTGTTGTTGTTCATTCGTTTGTTTATTTGTCATTGTCAGTGACGGTGGCAGTGGCAGTGGCGCTTGTGGGATTCAAATACTCGTGTACTCGTATGAAAATAAATATTGCTACACTGCGATGAAACGAAGCGAGTGTTCATTCATACTTGAGCTTATCTTTACCCATAACTACATAACTTTGTGTGTGTGTGTGTGCATGCACTTTGTCTATAGTCTGTATGTGTGCAATTGTATGTTATTTACTTCAATTCATTTGTCGTTGTTACGTTTTTAAGGTAATTCAGCCATCATGTCACACATGTCAACGACCATTTTTCTGCTCATTTATTTGAATTTGTCTTCCACTCTATTCCATTATCTGTATGTGTGTGTTTTTCTTCTTACCTGTTCATCATTTTCTGCTGCAACTTCTAAAATTTTGTGTTTTTCTGCTTTTCCGTCTTTCCCTCTAGTGGGGATGTTTAATGTAGTAGCTTCTGAATACTGGGACGTATTTATAAAATAACGAAATTGCCTCGTCATAGCATTTTATTGTGATTTCAGACATATTTAGTTATCTTTTTCTATACAAATACAGCTCTGTCCATACAACGTTCCACTCAAATGGTCCATTATGTGAAACCTTATCTTAGCAAACAGTTAGAAGTTGCCGATACAAGATTTGTAGAATGAGGTGAATGATTTTACTACAGGGATCGTATTTTGATTTTAAAATCGGTAAAACGTTTACCGAAACACTTGAATTCATGAAAAAAGTTTATGGCGATGATTCTCTTTCTCGTGCCAAAGTTCATAAGTGGCTTACACGTTTCTGAGATGGTTGTGAGGATTAAAATATCAATGATCATACGGACCGCCTAAAATCAGTATTCACGGAAAACTCCATCGAAATTGTTGGTAAATTTATGGAATCGGAGTTGGATATCTACAAAACATCGATTTATCGCATTTGAACTGATCATTTGGGCTTACGAAAGGTCTGTGTACGTTTAATTCCGAACAAGTTAACTGAGAACCAAAAATTGCTCAGAATTCAACTTTCGAAAGATCTCATTAAAGAGGCGAGAAAAGACGATAACTTCCTTTACCACATTGTAACTGGTGATGAAACGGGTTCCAACATGAACTCGAAACTGAACCTCAAAGTGTCAAATGGAAGACCCCAGACGAGCCACCACCCAAAAACTCGCGTTTGGAGAACTCAAAAATCAAGTCGATACTCATTTGTTTTTACGACTCCAAGCGAATTGCCCACAAGGAGTTCGTGTCAACGGACCAAATCATCAATGCAATTTTCTATCATGGCGTTTTTAAGCGTTTGTTGCATTGCATTCATCACTTACGCGCTGAATACCCCGAAGGAGGAAGCATCGCATGATAATGCACCATCTCATCGATCCACTCTTGTGATTGATTTTTTGACTAGAAATCGCATTTTAACGATAAATCACTCACCGTATTCGCCTGATATGGCTCCCTGTGACTTCTGCCTATTCGGACAATTGTATTTGGCCATGAAAGAAAACGTTTTGTGTCCGTAGAGGCTATCCAGAAGGTTTGTACCGACATCCTGAGGGATATTTCGGATTCCGGTCAATGATCTGAAACACTCTTTCGAAAAGCTTTTAGGTCGCGCAAAACGGTGTATCGAGGCCAGAAGGAACTATTTTGAATAAATAAAATCGAAGTTATCAGAACAAAGCTCCTGTGGTTTATATTTTAGCTCAGTCTTGTATTACTTTTGCTTCCGCCGACAGTTTTCTATTGTTTTTATTTTGCTTGAAAAAATTGGAAAGAACGATGCACAAAATCGGTCAAAATTGGCCCGACTGGGGATTGTAAAAGATCATCATTTTCGGACAGCTTTGACCTCGCTGAATCGAAAAATGACACTTAGAATGTTGTAAACCCTGGGGAAAGTGTTGAAAAACCACCCTCATCCCTTAATCTCAAAATATGAATATAAACTGTAAAACATTTTAATACAAAAATAGCACGAGTTTTATTCTCATATATTATTTAATTTTATAAGAAATTATAAGTAAAAAGATGTAAAATCAGATACACCCTTATCAGTTTTAAAAAACCACCCCTTTGCACCCTTATATTGAGTGGAGTAATTATCTATTGTTTTAATAATTTTTTTCATCCCAAGATTATTGTCATTAATAATATTTTTTCTCTCAAGCGAGCTGATAATTACCCCATAGAATTTTAATACCCCCTGGTATTGTTGAAACCACCCCTATTATATCCTTCTTACAAAATACAATCAAAAGTGTTCAAAAAGCCGAAAGTTGTTTCTTTTTCTAATTCATATAATCTTTGTCCTATAGGAATGTTAAAAAGACTCTAGTAAACTTCAAAAACCCCACACTAAAAAAACTCACCCCCTTTACACCCCTTATATAAAAATAAATCATTAAAATTCCCAAAAAAGCGTAAGAAATCTATTATTTTTTGCTTTCGTTACTTGCTTCTTGACCTTATTTCAAAAACATTCTAATCAATTTAAGGAGCACCTGATGGCTTAAAAAACAACCTTTTTTACATCCCTTAAAAAATAAGTAATAGTCAAAACAAATTGACGTCGGATATATAATTATCAACCTTAACAACTGCAAGGCATGATTTAATTAACCTAATTTAATTTTAAAAAAGTCAAGCGTTAAAGGGTTTTAAATACTCGGTTTTTAGGGACATAAAGCAACATTTATTTAATTTATTCTGCGAGGGTAGTTGCCGGCAAATATAGTTTTTTGATAAATTCATTGAGTTATTTGAAAACATATTTTTTGTAAAAAACTAATTTTTTTATTATAAGGGGTGAAAAGAAAATTCGTTCTCTGATGTGATAGGATCCTCTTGCTTTTGGTGAACTTTAATGATTTAATTATTATTCTTATTGCAAAAGGGATGGGTACTATAGAAAAAGGATTGAACCTTATTAGTGTTTTTAAGCAAATGATAGGGGTAGTTTTGTAATATGACAAGGGGCTAACAGATTCTTGTTTATTTTTACCAAGTGGTTTTGCTAAAAAAATTGACAATATTAACACTATTTTTTTATCAGTATATAAGTTTTGACTATTACTTATTTTTTAAGGGATGTAAAAAAGGTTGTTTTTTAAGCCATCAGGTGCTCCTTAAATTGATTAGAATGTTTTTGAAATAAGGTCAAGAAGCAAGTAACGAAAGCAAAAAATAATAGATTTCTTACGCTTTTTTGGGAATTTTAATGATTTATTTTTATATAAGGGGTGTAAAGGGGGTGAGTTTTTTTAGTGTGGGGTTTTTGAAGTTTACTAGAGTCTTTTTAACATTCCTATAGGACAAAGATTATATGAATTAGAAAAAGAAACAACTTTCGGCTTTTTGAACACTTTTGATTGTATTTTGTAAGAAGGATATAATAGGGGTGGTTTCAACAATACCAGGGGGTATTAAAATTCTATGGGGTAATTATCAGCTCGCTTGAGAGAAAAAATATTATTAATGACAATAATCTTGGGATGAAAAAAATTATTAAAACAATAGATAATTACTCCACTCAATATAAGGGTGCAAAGGGGTGGTTTTTTAAAACTGATAAGGGTGTATCTGATTTTACATCTTTTTACTTATAATTGCTTATAAAATTAAATAATATATGAGAATAAAACTCGTGCTATTTTTGTATTAAAATGTTTTACAGTTTATATTCATATTTTGAGATTAAGGGATGAGGGTGGTTTTTCAACACTTTCCCCAGGGTTTACAACATTCTAAGTGTCATTTTTCGATTCAGCGAGGTCAAAGCTGTCCGAAAATGATGATCTTTTACAATCCCCAGTCGGGCCAATTTTGACCGATTTTGTGCATCGTTCTTTGAATAAGGCGAGCCAAGAAGCACCGAGAGAATGGCAACTCCTATAGGCTTTTTTAGCTCGCTGTATTTAAAGCTCTGGAAAGTGAAAGGGTAAATGGTAAAGAAGGAAAGGAGAGAAGCGACAGAGAGAAAGAGATAGGTTAGAATAAAGACAGAGATAACTAGGCCTATAAGAATTTTCGAGATTCTTTGGTAAATCTGAAAATATCCTCAAGTTTAAGAGAAATAATTTTACTCGTTCTCATGACATTGGAACCTGAAACTCACGGCCTTGTGGCAGCAAATGCGGGACACTCAAAGAGAAAATTCTCTGTGCAATCCGGCTCCTCAGTGAAATTGGCTTCTCAATGATTTCAATGGTGGTCATATGCTGATCCTATGGATTATGTCCTGTAATAGTACAACCGATTGTCTTTTTTACCATTAACCATTAACCGAAATCTTTTCTTCCAACTTTTAGTAGAAAGTTCGAAAACTTTCTGTTCGGGCTTCTCACAAAACCCTTAGTAGTTCTGCAACGTTCTAGACTGGAACATCGCTCTTTATCTAAATTGCACAATCGCTGTTACGATTCATCATTCCCGTATAACTGATTCCGATTATTAGCTCGGGTCCCAGTGCGGTAACCGCTGATCCGTAGTTTGCCAATTCATCGGCAATTTCATTTCCTTGAACACCGCGATTGTTTTTGCTTAATATTCTTTCGTGTAGTTCAAGAAGTCGGTCACTATCACATCCAGACTAGGAATATTTTCGAAATTCGTTGTGTTCGATAACAAAATTAGCTGTCAGCCATCGGTTCAAATATAGATCTTAAGGGGTGCCGGTATTCATAATAAAAAAATGAAAAACGATATTTCATTTTTTTTACTGTTTTTATTTAACTTTTTTCACATAAAAAATATAAAAAAATTCTGTTTCGATTTTAATAAATTTAAAAATGGCGCTGAGTTGACCCTCCCGAAAAATTGGATCTGGACGGTGTTGCCCACTTTGGCTCTTCTATTTATGATCATAAAAAAATCACAAAATGGCGCGGTTTTGTATTTGACACTCTAACAATCGGAGTTTTTTTCAGTTTTTTAATCAAAAAAATACGAAATAATAATATGATTCTAGTACGGGCGATAGCCATTGATGTCGTGGACAACATACTAAATTTTCGAACGATTCGGTTGGAATAGTGTGTTTTTTTTGTGACAACACTAGGCCGAAAAAAGTCGTTTCGACATAAATGAGTTTGAAGTTTGAGGTACAGAAGGGGCTGTAGAAGCTATAATATAAAATTTCACAATATATTCTTCAAATACTATGGAATACTTTCGAAATACCGAAAAAAATCCACCAGCGGGCCCCTTAAGGGGTTATAAGGTTGTAAGACTGTAAAATCATATTTTTTTGAGAATTTATTACAAAGAACCATTTTATTAAGCAAATAGAATTTTCAATTATCCAAATAATGTCTACTTCAAAGTTAATTATAGCACGTAAAGTTAGTGAAAATATTGAAGTGCACGGCTCCTGCGCAGATCCTCAAGCGTCCTCCAAAAAAAGGCTTTCGGCGGTGGTCAAAATATCTCCGGTTTGGATTATATGAAATCGAAAAACCAAATAGATTCTTTTTGTGGATAGATAAAGCTAGGTATTAATAGAAGTAATAGTCAAAATTTTAAGTTTTGATAAAATGTCGGCTATAAGAAAAAAAAATCGAGTTTTCTATACAAATTTTCACGAAAAATTGCCTGAAAACAATAGGAAAAATCATCAGAATTCTTATACCTTCGATTAATACCTGGAGAATATATCTGAGAAGGTCGTGTTAAAATTTCAAGGCGATCGGTTCAGAAAGAAAATAAAATAAAAACAAAATCGATTTTTTGAAAATTATAACTGTAAATAACCCCTTAAGCCAAAACTCGCTCTCAAAGAGAAGAGAAATCCCAAAATGAGGCTGTTAATGAAAAGCCGATAATGTCGATAAAATCACAGCAATAATCGAAGTTGACCGGCATGTGAGCAGTCGTAGCATCGCCCAGGAGCTAAAGATCGACCATAAAGCAGTTTTAAATAATGTATTTCTTTCCCAAACTAATGTTAAAGAAAATTTGGTTAGGCGGGCATTGCATTTAAAGCTAAAAATATTGATTATTGACCATAAAAAATATCAAAACGAGGATGCTGATGCCGTCAATTTTAGTCGCTCATAGAGCTGTTTTTATTGAAGAAATAATCTTCATTGGCATTTTATAATTTTTGCAATAAAACCAATAAATTCTGTTCATAATAATATTTGTGTGCGTGTGTGTGTACAAAAAAGCCTTGTGAATCGATATGGTCAAGCCGCATTTTTAGTTTTTACGCTCGTAGTTTATGAACGAAAACTATTTGTGTTTGCTTGTGTATGTAGGTATGCGTGTGTTTGCGCAAATGTGTGTGTGTGTGTTTCTGATGTCACAATAAATTAGATCATCGCTTCACCGCATTGTGAAACAAAAGTTTTCTGCCAATTCAGCGCCATTCAACTACATTCAGCGCCATATTCAGCAACTTGTCTCGCACAGCCGTAATCAGTGCTTGCGTCACACGCATACGCGCATTGTTGCTATTAGATGACAATAAAATATTTATTTAACACAAAAATATTTACCTACTTTTATTCGCTTAAGTGAGACAAAAGTAGCGCAAACAGTTTACGCTTGAGCTGTCGCTTTGTTGGTAGCTTTATGTGTGTGTGTATGTGTGTGCCAATGTGTATAGCTGGGAGTTTGTTGCTTGGTGCTTGCTGACTTTTAGAGCTGAGTAGCTGCCATTCAATGTTCTAACTATTAACTAGTCGACTGACTGACTGATTGGCTGACTGACTGACTGATTGCCTGACCGCCTGACTGACTGGTTGCTTGGCTGGCTGGCTGACTGTCTGACTGACTGGTTGGCTGACTGACTGACTGGCTGACTGACTGACAGACTGGCGCGTGAGTGCAAACGCACGCAACAATAATTTGTACTTGAACATGGTCAGAATAATTGGAGCAAATGCACACGAGTCTAATTCTGCTATTTGTATTATAAATATTTGTATGCTATTTAAATAGTTTGTTTGTTTTTTTCTTTGCTACCTTCGCTGGCTTTGTTGTTCTGCGTAAGTAATTTTACTAATTGAATTTAATTTGTTTTGTAAGTTGCTCTAATTTGTTTACATACTGAATTTTTTTTTATGCTGCCTTTAATTCGTGCCGAGTTGATTTGTTGATTGGTGCACAGTGGACTATTTGTTGTTATTGTTCGGTAGGCTTATCATTTTTTAGTAAAATTCTTTCCCGAATCACGATTATGAGCCATCGCTGCGCTGCAAGGAAAAATACTACCAGTTTACTTTTCGACTCACCCAGTTCATGTTCCATATTTTTGCCATGTTTGGAAGTGGCATTTTTAACACGGTAATTTTGTACGAAATGGTTTGATATTTGAAAATCTAGCTCTAGCATACCATCAGCAGTCTTTCTCGAGGAAAAATTTGCTATTAACCGAATAGGTGTAATATTTTTGTCGAATTTTTCAGTTCAAATGCCCAGCGCATATTCGACTCTTCAATAAACTCCTCTGTCAATTTTTGCTCTTTGATTTTGTCATCCACGAACGCTAAGCTTAAACCCTGAAGGTGGGTTTTCTCCATTTTTAATTAAAAATATTCCAGCTTTGGTTTTACCATTACGTATTGTTCTTAATAAATCACTTACCTCAGGCATTCTCTTTGACGGTTGGAAAGTTTTCTATAACAGGGAGCTTGTATAAGAGTGGGAATAAAAATAATGTTTGCAAACTATAGTCCTACGGCTAAGCTTTCAACAATTTCTAAAGTGTTGGAATATATTTCTGAAGAAAAGATAACTTTTGTTTAACTAAAAGTTTAATTTCCTCAAATCTAACTTAGCCGTTTGTAGTGAAACCTGCATTGCGTATTTTACAAGAGGATTTCAAGTTGACTGTAAATATACAGATTTTTCAAAAGCTTCTCATACGGTGGCTCATTCTAACTTAGGTAGAAAAACTGCTTGCTTTAGATTTCATTCGGGTTGCCTTCAATGGTTTATGCCCTATCTTTCTAACAGGTGATGTGTTGTCACCATTGATGGCATACCTTCTACTCTTTTTTTTGGCTTTTTTTGTTCGGGGCTCCTTAAGGAAGTATTTTAGGCTCTTTACTTTTTATTATGTTTATTAACGATGTTTGTTTTCTTAAACTAATTTTTTGTTCTATGCAGATGATTTAGGAATTTTTTCTTTCATTGAAAGAAAATTCTGCATGACGTGCATAAACTTCAAACTGATTTTGATAATTTGCATCTCTGATGTACTAAAAATCATCTTTCTTTGAATAATAAGAAATGCTTAAAATCACTTTTGCAAAAATTCATAATGCTTTCTTGACTCGGTACAGTATCCCTAACACCCTCGTCTACACTTAAGGTGGTATTCAGGTCGAGAAAAAATCGATTTTTCTGCATATTTTCAAAGTTTAGACCTTCAAAAATATGCCCTTCAACGGATTTTTCAAAATTAGAAACTTTTTTTTGTAATTTGGTGTTTCTCCGAGATGCGCACCAACTCTCTCTCTGTGAATTCCGAATGGTAGTCACGCACCATCCCATTCGGCTACGGCGGCCGCTATCAAGCTGTCAAATACCTGTTTTAAATCTACAACTAGGTAGTGTAAATTAATATTGTATTCCCGAAATTTTTAAAAAATCTGACAGATAATGGATGGTGCATCTGCTGAGGCGGCATATTCATCTCTTAGCTCTTCCACGAACGTTTTTCCTCGTTGGTAAAGTATGTTTGTAAATACTTTATAACCGAATTCTAAAAGGCACAAACGAAACTTCTTTCACGTACAGCAATTGGTTCTTCTTCTTCTTCTTCTTCTTGATTTGGGCGATCACCTCTTAAGCGATTTTGGCCCAGTTTAACATAGTCCGCCAGTCGTGTCTTTCTCATGACAACCGGCGCCTGTTGGACACTCGAAGTGAAGCCAAGTCCTTTTTCACCTGATATTTTCAACACAAAGGAGGCCGGAGGCCTTCCTATTCTTGAGCTGGTTTAAAACTGCTTTATGGTCGATCTTTAGCTCCGAGGTGTTGCTTCGACTACTAACATACCGTTCAACTTCGATTATTTCTGTGATTTTGTCGATATTTTCGACATTCACGAAATTTTTTTAACATCAAAATTGTCCGAACGAAATCGACGAACCCAAAATTGCACGTTATCAGCCGCACCAATAACATCATTCACAATTTCAGCGGCTTGGCTTGCATTTTCGCCTTTAACGTAGGAAACTGTGTAAATTGCACTGAACTTTCTTGTTGTTGACTTCAATTGTTACCCACCCTGTAATTCTCAACTGAATGGAATAAAAAAAAAACAAATTTTTTCATTGGAAATGTCAACAAGCATAAACATTACGAGCCATCTACCGAAAAAATAATGGATTTCTATTAAGACTGTTGCATTTTCTTCCCCCTTCATGCCAGTATACGATTAAAATTTTTCATTCACGACTCACATTTTGAGAATATACATATAATACTTGAATCTATCCAAAAATCATCCATGCAATCAAGTAGAAAGCGTGAACAGCACTATGAGCTGAATACGAGGAGTGAGTTGAATCAGCTTTTCTAACCAAGGTCTTTAGACTCTTCTTTCTGCAAACCATTGCTTTCCCTTGTAAGTTTGTAAGTATGTAGTTTTTACTCCAAATGCTCCACATAAAATGACAGTTTGCTTTGGGCTTTAAAAGCTTGCTATAAATTAGCCCCACCAATTTGTGAACCTGCCACTGAAGGCACGCGACTATCATTGGCATTGTCATACGTATATTTGAGGGTTCGTATGACGTCGCGACATACAATCCAGACATTTGTGTAGGGGTTAATTAGAATTGATTTTTAACAGATAGATTGAGTAGGTTTACATTTTTTATACCACTTAGTTCACACGCCTTTTTCTTGTAATGATTCGAGTTACTCGAATTTGTGGATTGGTAAATCGTGAAAAAGGTTCGAAAATGCGGAAAAATTCCACCAAAAAATGACTTGTTGTAGGTGAATAGATTCTGATTGAATGACCTGTGCACTTTTAATATCTCAAATGGGACAGTTTTGCGAATGGTTGACTCAGATGCCCGGTTATGTTGACCGAAGCAATTACGCATAGTGCGAAGTCCTACTCTTGTAGAAATGCTATTTAAATATTACCATAAAATATTTATTTTACGCGTTGTTCAACTAAGTATCGCTCCATGAGTAAATTTGCTAAAGCCTGTGGTACCTGTTTTCAGGAGAAAAATAAAAATAAAGATTAAAATATCACAAATAACACAGGCCGACAGCATCTCAGACCTCGAAACCAGGCTATATATTTCCGAAGGTTTATGATGCGCTGAATCCAAATCTGGCTTCAGAATTGCTCTATCAGCTCTGGTTTTCGAGATATCCTAACCTAAAAGTGCAAAAAACACCGTTTTTCCCCATATTTGAGGTTATATGGCCTTGCAGATGTTTTCTTTCACCAAAAAACTAGGCTGGCATCTTTAAGTACAATTAGAAACATGAAAATTTCAAAATGCGATATCTCAGTGAAAAAAAATGATATTTGAGCAAACCCAACGCCATTTGAAAAAAGAAGGCTTGTATTTAAAAATGCCATCCTTTAATTTTGGTGAAAGAAAACATCTGCAAGGCTACATAACCTCAAATATGGGCAAAAACGGTGTTTTTTGCACTTTTAGGTTGGGATATCTCGAAAACCAGAGCTGATAGAGTAATTCTGAGGTCAGATTTGGATTCAGCGCATCATAAACCTTCGGAAATATATAGTCTGGTTCCTGGGTCTGATTGTTGGTTAAATTTTGTCGGCCTGTGTAATTGTTGTCAAATATCTGTATTACCCCATATATGATTACTAATGGCTAAATTATAAAACACAATTCTTATTAGTTATTTCGATTTATAAAATCATTTTTGCGCATACCAATCGTAATCTAAATTAAAAATCTCTGTCTCGCCTGGTTGACTCCTTGAATAACACAAAAAAAAAGAAGAAGAAAATACAGCAAAACTTAAGCTTAAACACTCACCCAAAGCAATGTTGTTGTACTTGATTTTAATAATAAAGGGTGATCAGATTGAATTTACTTTTTTTAAGCGAAATTTCCGTATTTGGAGTGAAGAGCAACTCGAAACCATTCAAGAACAATCAGTACATCCATTGAAAACAACCGGTTGGTGCGGCCTATGGGCTGGGGGAATCATTGGCCCATATTTCTTCAAGGACGAGGCTAGCCGCAATGTAACAGTCAATGGTGAACGCTATCGCGATAAACGACTTTTCGATGCCGCGTGCCGGAAATTGAAGCCTGTGGTCTCCACAGCATTTGGTTCGAACAAGACGGCGCTACTTATACAGCTCGTGAAACAATGGATTTGCTGCGTCGTCGTTTCGTTGAGCAATTTATCTCTTTAGTCTCGGATCAGCGGATCGGCCACCAGGATCGTGTGATATCACACTTTTGGACTTTTATTTGTGGGCGTATGTGAAGTCTAAATGCTTTGAGGATAGACGAGCTTCAATTGAGATGTTGGAAGCCAACATTTAGCCAAATAAAGAATTACGGCTCAGTTGCGAGCAACATTTGAAAGGGATTATCTTTAAAAAATAAATGTCATGAATGGTTCTACATAAAAATAATAAAGATTGACCAAGAAATTTCAATTTTATTCATTTTTATTTTATTTCATTTTAATATTCGATACCTCTCCAGCGATGATCACCCTTTATAACGTCCTTGTTTAATAAGCAAAATTTTTGCTGCGTACAAAGTGGAATTGAATTCCGATAAAATAGTGTTTGCTCACATGTGTGTTTGCATATACAATATTAATAAACTACAAGGCTGATGCTCATAAATTTTCTGAACCTGATAAAAAATGCGGCTGTATTTGTATTTGTGTCCAGTATTAATAATACAAAGCATAATTAATACATAAAAATACTCACAAATAGCCTCACTTCAGCCGGGCGTAAATCTTTTTTCAGACACCAAATTTATGATCGTTGCATTCGAACTCATTTACATACTTACGCTTATATAATTACAAATCCATATTTGATTGCCGTCGTCGTTGGCTCTGACGCTCTAATAACTGGCGTACGTAACAAATGAAGCTATTCATAATTTGCATTTTTTTTTGTACGAGTACTCGTACAATAGTATTTGTGTTTGTGTCACACACATACACATACATATGCATGTGTTTTTATCGCAAACTCACGTTCCTGACAAATCTTTATCTCTCAAATGTGGCATAAATTCCATTGTAAATCAACACAACCAATCCGACCAACTGACAATATCCGGTTTTAGTGGTGTTATTTATTGCACTAGCGCGTATCGTATCTGTGTGCCTGGGTGTGAGTGTGTGTGTGTATGTGTGAGTGCGTATAAGTGACTGCGCCTGTATTTGTTTGCTTGTTTGTTTTGCTTAAAAGCTCCACTAATTTGTTTAGTCATTTGCATTTATTTTCGCGATGAACAACGTGGACATGCAGATCTAATGGAAGTAGTTTTGCATTTCTGTGTGTATGTATGTATGCATTTTTCATGCGCATACAGTTTTGTACAGAATTTAAGCAACTTTTCTCCACACAGTTTATGTATTTTTTAGTCCATACATTCATGAATCCATGTATGGCAGTCCTAAATGATATTAGCACCGTCTTCAAGGTCAGCCTTTTACGGGTTCCGGACATAGGATATTTTAGGAAATCGCAAGGCCTATGAGCTACCCAGAAAGGGTACTAATATCCACTACTTAAGAACAGAGGCAAATATTGAAATTCCTATGGCTACTTGCAAATTAAGGATAAAAAATAATATCCTCCAGGAGGCCCATAGGTCATAGAGAGAAGAAAATGCTTGTGTTACAACCAGGCCAATTTGGCCGCAAAAAATAGAAAAGGTTAGGAGAATTGCTAAACCTCTCAAGAGAAAACATGTCGGCATTCGTGGCTTGTTTCACCGGTCATTGGCTGTTAGGTAGGCACTCAGCTAGGCTAGGAATAGTTTCGCGTGAATACTGCAGACGTTTTAGAGACGAGGAAAGGGCAGAAACAGTAGAATACTTCCTCTGTAATTGTCCAGCCTTAGCTAGGAGTAGAAGAAAGTTGTTAGGAAAATACGCTTTTGACCCTCTTACGCAACCGTCCGGTGTTGGAATAAAACCTATCCTACGCTTCATAAAAGCGCCTAAATGGTTCCATGGTAAATAAATATTGAGATTCCCCTGTTACACAGTGGTACCACAACGAACCTATTGGTCTAAGTGAGTTACCTACTCTAAGCCGAATGCCACAAAAACCTAACCTAACTAGTCCATGCATTCAGAATATTCTTTCGCACAAAAATATTATTTGGCATTTGTTACAAAAAAAAAACCCAAAAAAAAAAAAATTATTACGAGAAGTTCAATAATAATGAATTAAAAAAGCAAATATGTCTAGAAAAATGGCTGCTGTTATAACACCGTGTAAAAAAATCATTTTTTTTTTGTATTATACCGGAAACATGTCAAGCTCATGTGACACTATATGTAGATTAGGGCGGGTCGATTTAAAAATCGCTCATTGCTCTGTGAAAATCGTATTCTAGGTATCAAAATAAGAAACTTTGCCGAAGGAACCATACCTCTAAAACGAATTCTGATGTCCCCCAATTTGGGTGGAACGAAAAATCCCAGTTTGACCCATTTAGAGTGCTCCAATCGAGTCCAAATGTATGACCGACCCCCACTAACTTTGGACGGCCGATCCACCCATGCCAGTGGCACACCCCTGGAACTCCCCTGGGGAGTTCCCCATACAATCATTTCAAAATATCACCATTTTTGGCCTTTACATGAGAAAAGAAACTAAAAAGTTCGACCCAAATTGGGGGACATCAGGATTCGTTTTAGAGGAATAGTTCCTTGGGCAAAGTTTCTTATTTTGATCCCTAGAATATTAGTTTCACAGAGCAATGGGCGATTTTTTTGCCTCCTCACAAATCGACCCGGCCTAATGTAGATATATAAGGCGGCGCAAAATTAATCATCCAGTCTTGTTTTTGTATAACTTTATTACTGTATTTTGACTTTTACACGCTTCATAACTTGCCTGTTTGTGTGCTGCAGCTGTCTAGTTCACAGCTATGATTGGCGTACGATACCATTTCAAAAAATTACAATTTTTCCTATAGGGTGATTAATTTTGCGCCACTTTGAAGTAATGAGGCATGCTCAGTTGTTCTTATTTTGACATATATTTAGTTATTTAAAAGATTTTTAAGGTTTCAAAATGCTTAATCTTCAAATGAACTAAGTTTTGAAAATATTAAATTTTCAAAATACAAAAATTGCAAAAAACTGTTTTCAATATTCACTATATGATATTATCATGGATATCAGATGACAGATATCCCGCTATTAAAAAAAATTGCTTACTTTTCGCTAGGACAAAAATTTATTTTTTTATGGTATCCATTACGCATACTTTTTTTCATGGAAGAAAAGCTTAGCAAGTTTTTTTTTGTTTACGTTTATATAAAACATCCAGCGGAGCGCATTCTCAAAGTAAACTAAATTTTTGCACACTGTTTTCGCGTCAAAATTTTCACCAAATTCTTTATCTGACTTCTGTTGTCACCTGTTTTGAAGTCATTTTTGCCTTTTTAATTTTGTTATTAAATATTATTCGACTGCCATGATATATATTACACCCTTTATTTGGCCGTGCACCGCTTTCTATTTGTGCTATGCGTCCACCTATCTGCAATTAAATGCCGCTTATGATGTGGCATGTGGTTTTTATGGGCAGTTTTTATTTCATTTTTTTTACTCCGAGAGGTACACGCGGAGCTTCGCCATTCATTGCCTGCCGAGGAGCGATCGGTATTAGTGAAAGATTTTTCTATCATTTGGTGTTTCGCGCCTGGGACTCGAAACTATACACTTAGGAATGTTAATTACGCATGAAGTCATTCGGTTACAATGTCCACTTTGCCATTGAAGGCTTTCAATTTGTGAGTTCTTTTGGTATGAGATCGATTTTGAAGACTTAAAACAGCTATTTGGCTGATTTCTGCGTATGATTTACCTTTATTTATTTAGTTGTCAATTCGATGTGTTTTGTTTTTGTTTCCAACCCAGGCTGATGGTTCATCATACAAGGATACCGATTTGGTAATTATGTATGCGGTGGTAGCTTTACCGTCAATCACATTCGTCTGCTGTTCGTCTTGCTGCATTTTATCAATACGGAAGTCTAGCATCATTGCTTCGCCTCCAATCAATGTTGCGAAATTTCACGTAACTCGTCTTGCAGGAGCTTGTATTGCTTCATACAAGCATTCTGGGCAATAGTGACTACCAGTCAGGTCAAGGCGATGGCATATTTTCGGAAGCATCCGTGTTCGCTTAAAAGCTGCGGCGGGAAAAGATAACGTCTCGGTGTTTTCGACAGATCCACTCGTTAATCCGTGGTATTAACCTATGCGTCCACCGGCCTTTTGGTGACTGGTCCCATTTAGCTATCGGGATAGAACATTCTGCTTGTTTCAGATCCTCTGTTGGCTTGAGTCCTTGAATCGTCCGACACAGTCTTCTAGGCAGCTCGGGCCCTCAACGCACTTATTCTACTGATCTGCAGTCCTTCTAAAGTCTCAGATGTAGGGAACTTCAACCTCTTTGACACTCGTAAAAGTGCAGATGTACTTAAAAAAAGCCATTTTCTCTAAACCATTAGCAGAACTCAATATTGTTTCGTGTTACTGCGTAAAGAGTTTACCCTAAATACTTCATATACATATGTATGTAGAAAAAACTTTTGCCAATATATCTCTTAAAAAAAAAAGAAAAAATAAAGAAGTTGCTTAGAATTTGCTCAATACTGTACCAACCATACCTTCTCCTCTGTTCGCTGTCTTGCGTGAGTCAATAAAGTGCTGAAATGCCATATAATTTTAATGATTGCAAATTAGCAGTGGAAGTGGGGAAGGGCGTAATTCTGCTAAATGCTTTCACAACACTAAACTATATTGAGCCATTTGTTTTCCGTATTATTAGCTAATAGCACTGCGTACAGGCTTATGCAAATCGATTAGTTATTTACACGTTGATTGCGCATTTTTGTCGCCTAGTTTATGAATATTTTGTTTCATTTCAAGGTAGGAAACTACGTAAACGACACTAAGAGGTATTAGAACAAGTGGATGCAATTTCTGGTATGCGTCTTCATGTGGCCTTATGGTGGTTTTATGCTAACTTTATGTTACATAGTAGTTTTTTTATAAGAATATCTTTTTCATCGCCGAAATTCATAGGAATGTTTGGGGGGTGAACGATTTCGGTATCATTTTTTTAATCATTTCTAACGTGTAATGTCCGCGCGAGGATTGAAAGTACGGACATGCGGACCATATCGCTCATAAGCTGCTTCTACTAAGTATGACTAGCCTATACTCTTGTACACTGCGATAAATAACTAAAGCACAGGGATTTATTGGCAAGTTGTGACCTTTTGTATGCTTCTGAGTTATTCAACATTGTTTTTTTTTTAGGAAAGTATAGTTGATTCTCCTTCAAAATCCACACAAACCTAAGTGTCAAACTTTGTGGAAACTAAAAAAATTTGTTTAAAAAAAAATTAAATTAAATTAAATAAAAATATATGTGGAAAGAAAAGTACTCCGAAGGGTGTGTGGGCACCATATGCTGCAACGACGGAAGGTACTGAATACGCTGTAACGACGAATTACTGGCTTGACCAAGTCATAGCCGACCTTAAAATGTTAAGATTTAGGAACTGGAAGTTTGTTCTTAAGAATCGTGCAGAATGAAAGAGGATTGTGTACGTAGCTAAAGCTCACTTTGACTTGCTAACAAAACCATGTGTACCCACACATTTCCTGCACGCTTTATATGAAAGAAGATGCTAAATACTCTTGGCGGAAAAAATCAAGAGTAGTTGATTAGCAGGTTTGCTAGTTAAAACTATAGTAAAAAGGAGAAGGAGTAAGAGGGACTTTGGCTGCCACATCACTTAGGGCAGACGAATTCTACACGACCATTTCACACTCGTAAAATCAGTCGTTGTTCAGACGGCAACGAATTGTCATTGGTTTATTTTTTCGTATATCACCAACGCAATATCAGTTTTCTTATAAACTCAAGTGACGTCAGCAAATCAGCTGATTCTGTCAAATTCGCTCGGAATAACGGTCTGTTAAAGAGCTCACGTTTGAAATCTTTTCACCATGGAAAAATAACAAAAATCGAAGCGAATTTTGAGTAGCTTCACATTTGCATTTTGTTGTACTGAAATTTAATGAACTATCAAAATGCATACTGTAAAATTTTCTAAACATTCTGAGCCCGGTTAAAAAATGTAACTTTTTTTGAAAGTTTTAAACCTTGATTTATATGCTTATATGGCTTATGCTATTGAACGAACTAGATTAAAAAAAAATAATAACGAAACATTTTGTCCTTTAAAAAAACTTTGTGTTCCGAAAGAATGCATGGATATGGTCGTAAACTACATATGCACATATATGAGTATGTGTGTATGCGCATTAGAACACCTACGGGGTGGTATGGGAATTGCAAAGGGGTTCATTTTTGTCACTTTTGGGATGGTTTTTAAATACTAAATAAAATGGGCATCTATAGTGGGAAAAACCTAGTCTGTTTTGACTAAAAAATGGTTTATGACTTTATCGATTAATATCTCTTGGAATAATGGTTTGACGAAAAATAACACTATAAACATCTTTGTGTAGAATGAAACAAGCAACATTTCTTCACATACAGACTTTTGACCTACGAGTGTTCGTTTTTGATTCATAGAAGGCCAAAAAATCCAATTGTCGTTTGGAATCGGCTTAAAACTATAGGTCCTTTCTCTGATACTTTTCTCCTTTGCCCCTTGACATCTTCCCTCTTTTCAGAGCTCTAAATACAATGGTTTTTTTTAGCCTGAGTATATTAGGAGAGCCACCAAATCTCTTGGTGCTCCTTGGCTCGACCAATTCAAATTTCAATTTTCATAGGTCCTTCCATTTGTGAAACAACATCAAGACGCACGCACACTAATAAAAGGAGAAGTTCGTCCAAAAAACGGGTGTAAGCACCAGGAAGTACCTAATAACACCAAAATGCCAAAAAATTTAGAAAAAACGGCGTCTCTTTTTCAGGGCTCCCTTAGCAAAAGTAAAGACTAATAAGGAGATCTGTTCCTAGAGATCGCCACGAATTTTTTACATAGCATCAAAGAAGAGCTGATAGTCATTTCTACATAGTTACTTAACAATGGTTTTTTTTTAGTTACGCTGTTCTTCCCGCAAACGATCGATATATACTAACGCCTTTGCAGTAATTGTTCGTTAAGCTGACTTGCGACTCAACTGGACAGCTGCAGTGCGGAAATGGGCAAGCAATGGAACGTGCAAAGTTCAAAATAAAGATTTCCCTCACATAAAATAATTTTCTATATTTATTAAAAAAGTATTAAAAAGAAATGGATGATTAATTTTGCGCCACCTTGGTTTTGAGCTAATCTTTAATAAACTGATTTTATTTATTTAAAAAAAAAACTGATTAATTTTGCGCCGTCTTGCACTACTAT
>JAYXIM010027902.1:0-30447 GCA_037575425.1 Anastrepha fraterculus
ATTTATTAAACATACTCATATACATACACACACACGTAAACGCATATGACCCTGCAAGGAAATCCACTGGCTTCGAGCCGGTTACCTATGGAATCTGATATTATTTATGACGTAGCCGAATTGAAACCCACAGTAGGTAACATATGAAGCATCAAATGAAAGAAACAATTTTTTTCGAATAGCGGTAGAGCCTCAGTAGGTAATGGCACACATCTGAGTGTATTTCTGTCATTAAAAAGCTCTTCATAAAAATCCATCCACCGTTTGGAGATGGCATAAAACTGTTTGCCCCTCCATTTGTGGAAAAACAACAAGACGTACATCGTAAGACGGCCAATCACTCAAATACCCCTGTATAAATGTACATACATACTATATATTTGTGTTGTATGCAGACTTTCGATAGTGTAGTACTGCTAAATGAATAAAAAATTAATAAAGAAAATATAATTCAAAGTATACAAAAAAAAAAACAAATAAGAAAAACAAGCCACTTTGAAAATCACTACTAAAAACATATAAAACATTGCCTAGTTTTTAGAAAATTCTTGCATGAAATTCCCGGCTGGGCTTTTATGTTATATGTACGCATGCACGAACAAGCTAAAACAGGTTGCCATTGAATTCAGCTGTTATGGCGCCTGTAGTTGTTGCCCACTCACTCCTCTAACCGCCTGATTAATACGCGTCGTACTACCCAGTTTTGTTTGATTCTGTTTCCATTTTTTTTAGTTTTTTTTTCTGTTTTCATGATTTTGGATGCTTTGCCTTATATGGCAAACACGACTCAAAATTTATGTGCCAAATTTCTAATTTTAATCACGTTTTGAGTTTGAATTTTTTAAATAGCTCGATGTGATGTTATTTTATTAATTCGTTTTCACATATGCCTACACATTTTTTTTATTTTATTCATAAACATTAACTACTCCTAAAAGCTGGTTTTCCAATACATACATACTGACATACACAGTGGCGGTCACAATAATGGAACAGCGACATTTTTTTCTATATATTTTAGTTTTTATTTATTTAATTTTTTTTATTATTATTTTAATTTTATTTTTTTGTATATTTTTATACTACTTTTTATTTTTATTTTTTTTTAATATCATTTTTTATTTTTATTTTTTTATATTATTTTATATTTTTGTTTTTTTATTTCTTTTATTGCTTTATATTATTTTTTATATTATTTTTTTACGTTATTTTTATTTTTTATATAATTTTTTTATATATTTTTATGTTTTATATTATTTTTTATATAATTTTTTATTTTATTATTTTTTATTAATGGCTGGTTGGTTGGTTTAAGGGTGACCCCGCATCGGAGTGCCACATAGACCACAAGGTGGGCCCGTTGTGGGCAACAGAGCTCATTATGTTATATGATTTCCCCACCTAACCGAGATTTTTATTGTTGATTTTGGTCAAAGATATTAATTCGTTTCGGCCGCCGTAGCCGAATGGGTAGGTGCGTGATTACCATTCGGAATTCACAGTGAGGTCGTTGGTTCGAATCTCGGTGAAAGCAAAATTAATAAAAACATTTTTCTAATAGCGGTCGCCCCTCGGCAGGCAATGGCAAACCTCCGAGTGTATTTCTGCCATGAAAAAGCTCCTCATAAAAATATCTGCCGTTCGGAGTCGGCTTGAAACTGTAGGTCCCTCCATTTGTGGAACAACATCAACACGCACACCACAAATAGGAGGAGGAGCTCGGCCAAACACCTAACAGAAGTGTACGCGCCAATTATTTTTTTTTTTTTTTTTTTTTTATTAATTCGTTTCGAGAATTTGATGAGAGATTCGATTTTCCGGGTCGAGAGTACTGAAATATTGTCTATTGTTGGAGAGCCTAGAAGAGTGAGTCGACTTCTGGCTAGACCGGGACAACTGCACAGCAAATGCCTGCTCGATACTTCCTCATCTTCGTCCTCGCAGTATCTGCACAGGTCGTTTTGAGGAACCCCGAGCCGACGTGCGTGAGTGCCCAAAAGGCAGTGGCTGGTGATAAGAGATATTATATGCCTTAGTTCGTGTGCTTTATATTATTTTTTATATTATTTTGTTATATTATGTATATTTTTACATTGTTTTTAAAATTATTTTTTATTTTTTATATAATTTTTTTTATATATTTTTGTGTTTAATATTATTTATTTTTTATATTACTCAAAAAAAATTGTATTAAATTGTTTTTAATTTTAGTTTTTTACTTTTTTAATTTGTTTTATTTAATTTAATGTTTTTGTTTTTGTTTTCTGTTTTTGTTTTTTTTGTTTTCTGTTTTTTTTTTTGTTTTGTTGTTTTTTGCTTGTCAATCATATTGTCTATAGTACCTATACCAAAGTTCAAATAATGTTGCCAAAATGGTTTTCCAATCGAACCCACAAGAAAGTCGGCGCAGAGGACGTCCACGACATACTTGGAATCACACAATCCTAAATGAGAGCTCTTCCACCGCCACCTGGCACGAAATTAGCGGCTGTCAGCATTCTTTGTAGAGCCTTTGTTTCCGCCCTATGCTCCCTAGAGAGATTTTTTTTTCATAGCAGTTTTTTAGTTTTTTTTTTAAATGTTATCTAAAAGTATAAGGAAAAAAATCAAGAAAAAAACAAAAAACATTAAAAAATCATATAACTCAAAGTCTAACGCTATGTAAAAACTTAGCAAAATTAAAACAAAAAACGAATTCCTCAAAATTTCAAACTTCTTAGTCAGAATTTTTAGAACAATTCTCGGTATGCAGTTTTATAGCCCAATAAGTTTTAGTATACGTCATAAAATTATCTACCAGATTATAATAAAAATATTCATTTCAAAACAGTCGTATTATCATTTTAAGCTTTCAAGCTCTTAAAAACACCTTTTACAAGCTTTCCTCCATCTACATTAAAAATTCTACAAAAATGTCGCTCCATCCCTATTATTTTTTGCCACACTGTATACTTGCGTTTGCATATTGTTCTGCATTTAAACTTCTTGGCCGTAAATTTCACCACGGTAAAAATCCTTTCACTTTCTAAAGCGCAAATGAAAGTCCACATTCGTATTTAATCATCGCGACCTGCCGACAAACCTTTTTGCGCACTAACAAATGACTGAGTTTAAAGTGTTTTGCGAAGCGTAATGCGCTTTTGCGGTGCTCTATCGGTTTTTAGTTTATTACTTTAAACTTTTTATGCATATTCACTCTGTTAAACTCTTTTTAACTCTTTTACTTTTATGAGCGGCATTTTCGCTTTTAAAATTTACTTGAATTTCACTTTGAATGAGGCTGGTAAAAGGCCAAACTAAAAAGACGGCGACTGACTTGATGGTTTGGCCCGCTGGGTTTGTGCTGTTGCCGGTGTTATTGCGGCTGCAGCGGTTTTCTTTCATTCACCTCTCTATGCTTCAGGGAGTTTTTGTCGGTCGCACAAAATACGTTTTTAAATGTCTGTACCTGCTGCCACGTGCTGTAATTAACAAACGCACTGACACAATTTATTAAAAAAAGAAAAACAAAGTTAAATACTCGCCCTGTAATGCAAAGAACTTTTATTTCTTTGTGCTCGCCATAGATTTTTCACGCTTTCTGCCTTCAACCTAAGTTGGTACACTAAATTTCACTTTGAGCTCTTAGGTGCGCAAGTGTATGTGTGTGTGACTGGTTGAATAGGTGACTAACTACTAATTGAAAAAAATACGAATTATAATTAAAATGTTTTTTTTTTTTTTGACATTTAGACCACAATTTGTAAATAAAAGGAAAAGTTTTTTTTTTTATTTTCTCTCTGACTTTCCTAAGCACCTGCGCTTGATTGCCTCAATAAAATATGTATCAGTAAAAATATATGTTTGTATGTGTGCTTAGATACATTAATTAGTGCAAGCCACTTATTTTTGTACACAAAAATATTATACACAGCAGTCTTCATCACCCACTTGTGGATCACGCTATTAAATTATTTTTGTTTTTGTTGCTTTCTGTGGTTTTCCCGCATTGCGAATTCCGCTCCTCTAATATTGCATAATAGTGAAACCCTCAAGAGAAAAGCGCAAAATGAAATTTGTATAACGCCAAGCTTTCGAAAATTTTCGCCATTTTGCCATTAGCTAATGTACAAAATTTTAATACAAAAATATAGACAAAAATTATTTAATGAATGCCGCATTCTGCTTGCCAAATGCCTGCCTATTTCAGTACTAGCTCTGCCGCACAGCAAACAAATCTAAAAGAGTCTGCATATTTTTAGAGAAGAAGCAGGTAGCCAGACACAGTAGCCTCGTAGCCAATCATTTTATTTTGATTGTCGCCCACGCCTACTCGCTCTTCCCTTGCTTTCTCTGTGTTTTCGCTACATACCTCTTCGTGTAGCAGTACTTCATATGTATGCACATTGTTGCAGCTAGCTGTCTGCCCCAATGAGTCGGGTAGCGTTAAAAAATTTATTTGGTGTGCCCCAACTAGCAGTAGTTGTGTGTAAACCTGTTGCGCCAATTCGCCAAAGAGTCAGCCAGACGGCAAATAAGCGACAGATGGCGCAAAAAAAGTAAAAGTGTCGACTGGTGGCTGGCGGCAGTCGATTTGGGTGTGGTTGTATGTGTGTGTGTGTTTTTTGTTTTAAATTTTTAGCTTGAAATTCAGGTCATTGTACTAATTTTAAGAAAAATGCATCTCCTTCGTGTGTGTATGTTTGTATGGATGTATGTGGAGTGATTACTCAGCATCAGTTGTTGTGATGCAGTGGTGATGTGTGGCGAAATTAAAGTTTTCGATTTTATACCAAAGGCATTATTCATAGCGAGTAAAATAGACTGGAAATGCTTTTTAAAGGCAAATTAAAAACACACAAAAATTATTTATAGCATAAATACTTAAAATACTAATACTATTTCCCATTAAAAGTTGACATTTCGTCTGTATTTTTTGCTGTTTAAAAAAAAAGGAGATTTATTTTTCTGAAGTGTGTGTAATACTCTTTTTCTCGAGAATCTCGGGGAATGAATCAGAGCTCATTCAGTTCTAAGAAATTGTCAAAAAAAAACAAAGAATTAAAAAAATGTTTTTTTACAGTAATGCTAAAAACTAGCTTTTTTCATTGCAACAATTTCGCCAATTGCCAAATATAAATTATTATATTACAACAACAATGCGCAATAAAGTACGGATTTTGAAAATTATTGACAGCTCCTTCCAGCTTTATGCGAATTGAGCTGCCTTACGCGGCTTGGCACTTGTTGATGTTGTTATTGTTGTGGTTGTTATAGTGTTGTTGTTATCGTTGTTGTTGCAGCAGTTTACTCTCCTTCGAGTATCTTGTGATTCAGACAGACTTCACCCTAACGATTTTAATTCATGCGTGACCTATTCATTTTCATTTTTGCATACAGATTAAAATTGAAGCGCATCCATTTTAGGCATTCACGAGCAGCGACTCATTTATCATCGTAAAAATGTACAAATTCGACTTGGATGTTGACTCATTTACGTTCGTTGAACTTCATCGGATATTTATTAACCAAAATGTCGACCAAAATGGCTGCAAAGTTTTCATTTCTCTGTGCCTTGTAAAAGTTGATACATATGTACATATTTTCGTGTAATGAGATATTGATAGGCAAAATATAAAGGGTTTTCCAATAAGAAGTGCTATTTTGATAAAAGATCAATGGTTTCGTTGCTTGTGTGGCATGCAGCGCCGTCTTGTTGAAAATAAACGTTGCCCAGACGTAGCCCCAATCGTTAATCATCTCTCGATAGCGCAATCCATTCCCCGTAACTTTTGCTCCAGCTTCATTTTCGAAAAAGTACGGTCCAATGACTCCGCTGGATCATAAACGGCACCCACCAAACAGTCAAACGTTGAGGATAGAGAGGCTTTTCAACAATAACTCTTGGATTTTCTGAGCCCCAGATCCGACAATTTTCCTTGTTGACGAAGCCACCGAGGTGGAAATGGGCCTCATCACTCAAGATGATTTGTCGATGGAATTTCCGATCATTTTCATGCATTTCAACGACTCAATCAGCAAAGACACGACGTTTTTGATGATCGGCCAGCTTGAGTTCTTGTGTTAACTAGACTTTATAAGCCTTAAGACCCAAATCTTCATGCAAAATACGGTGTAATGACGTTTGTGGAATGCCTAATTCCAAAGAACGCCGAGGAATGGACAAACCTGTGTTTTCTTTCGGCTACAACAGCAATATATTCGGCTGTTCTTGAACGACGTGCACGGGTTTTATTCTTCACGTCACTAACTTGTCCCGACAGCTCGAATTTTGTCACCAACTTCTGTATTGCGGTCGGACAACGTGCTTCAGGATGACCCGAAAATGTTCGAGTTTTACGAACCGTCTCTGCCAAATTTTCACCATTTTTATAGGGAATATTAATAATTTCAATACGTTGTTTAAGCGTGTTTCGTTCCATTTTTATTAATGGGGTAGTTTCTACTTGTCAAATATCAAAAAATGACAGCTTCAAAAGTGGCATCTACAGAAATATCGGGTTTTTAAAAAAAGCACCTGTTATTTTAAAACTCTTTTTATAATTATGATTTTTTCTGCATTATCAGTCTATGGATAGGGTTAAGGCAGTTAGCCCTGCCTTTTACAAGCTGGATAAGGAAGCAAAGCGCATGGATCAGTTGAACAAGGACGAGGACAAAACGGAGGACCTCCAGTCATCATGCCCGTCCTAATGTATAGCGCAGAAGCTTGGACGATGACAAACTCCGATGAGACGTCCCGTGGAGTGCTTGAGAGAAAGATTTCACGGAAGATTTTTAGACCTTTGCACGTTGGCGGCGGCAAAAATCGCAGACATACAAATAGCAGCAAATAAATACCCAGCGGCTACGTTGGCTGGATCATGTCGTCCGAATGGATACAAACGCTCCGGTTCTGAGAGCATTCGATGCGTTATCAGGTAGTAGTATCAGAGGGAGGCCTCCTCAGAGTTGGGAAGATAAGGTGAAGAAGGATTTGACTTCAGATCCAACGTGTCCAATTGGCGCCGGTTACTAGGAAGAAGAAGAAGAGGAAAAAGAGGAAAAAGAGGAAGAAGAATAAGAAAAAGAAGGGGAAGAAGAGGAAGAAGGAGAAGAAGAGGAAGAAGGAGTAGAAGAGGAAGAAGGAGAAGAAGAGGGAGAAGGTGAGGAAGAAGAAGGACAAGAAGAAGAGGAAGAAGGAGAAGAAAAGGAAGAAGGAGAAAAAGAGGAAGAAGAGGAGGAAGAAGAAGAAGAAGAAGAAGAGGAGGAGGAAGAAGAATAAGAAGAGGAGGAGGAGGAAGAAGAAGAAGAATAAGAAGAGGAGGAGGAGGAAGAAGAAGATGATTGGATTAAGAACATAATGATCCCTGATAATTGGGAAGCTCGGCAGGGCGAAAGATATTTTTCTGTAAGAGGTTGAAAAAGTCACAGGGTCGAGAATCCCTCGTCTGAAACCTCGTGGTATCGAATGTTCGAGAGGCTACTTGGTGTGTGTCGAGTTGTTTTTCGTGGATTTTCTTCAGGAATTGTGGTATCGTGAAAATCATAGACCAGATCTGAAGTGGCACTGTTAAGACCCAATCAGTTTGTTGACGATAGGCTTCATTCTCTCACACAATACGCTCGACGGAACCTTATAAGCCGTGTGAAGCAGGCTTATCCCGCGGTAGCTTATGCAGATTGCAGTATCACCCTTTTTATATATGTATGTACATAAGTATATTGGTCAAATCCCACTCGGGTTGAGTCACGTGGTAAGCTGTTCGCGAAAAAAAAACAATGTAATCGTGGAAAGTTTGGAACCGGACCGTTAAGTGAGTACTTATAACACTGCAGAGAAAGTGAAGTTTAGTCAGAAAAAAAATCCGATCCTTACTACATATGTTACTTTCATCATCAAAATAAAGCGAACACCCGCTCTCAACTTTTCATTTCTCCCAATCTTGAGAAAATGACTTATGCAAAAAATAAAAAAATAAAATTCTATCATTTTGTAATATCACATCAAATTACCTCCTTACGTGTGCCCCTCTCTATTTGGTGCATGCCTTACACCCGGCTGTTTTGCTGTATTTTCCCACATAACAACATTTCAGCTCGAGCACATTTACCACTAAATATCCGTATTGGCTATTTAATTTTAACCAAAATCGTGTGTCGAATTTTTATTAGTTAATATTTTAATTTTATGCGGTAATTCCCGCACGGCAATAAAACATTTGAAATTTTAAATGATGCAATAGCTTCAGTTCGTCTAATGGCAGCTCGCACACAAAGCACGTTTTGCATACCTGTGTACATATGTATACTGCATTTGTATGAGTGTAGGAATGTGTAGAAGGAATTCGCATGCGGGCATTTCTTGTAGCACCAAACAACTGTTGATAGCCATTTCCAGGGTGCCAAGCGCGGCTTGAATTTCTAACTAACTGTGTCACGTGTGAGAATGCGCACACTCGTATGCCCATACACATACATATTACTATGTCTTCAAGTGTGTGGGTGCCTAATGGTTTGCGTGCGCGCTAAATAACATTGTCAAGATGTTCAAATTATACGAACAAAGAAGACTAACAATGTGAGATTGATATTTCCTGCTGACTGTTGCACTTTTCTTGTGCATTCACTTTTGCTTGATGGCATTGCCAACAATGTTGACTTCAAGTTTACTTCGCTTGTTTTTATTTTTTAAATTTTTATATACTTTTTTTGTAATTGCCAAACTGTGCATGTGTGGGTGCCAGCAGCGTGTTTTTTGTGTGCAACAGTTTCCAAAAACCTTATAAAACTTTGTCAGCAACATTATTGGAATGAAGTGAAGAAAGAAAAATCAAAGAGATCAGGAAGTATCAGTAACAACTGAACTGAGTGGGGAAACCAAGTTGTGTAATATACTTGAATCACGATTTTTTTACTGACCAGCTGAAAAGAAGCAGCAAAAATGCTTTTTGGACTTTTGATGAAGCGTTGGTAGTTGAGTTGCAAAGGCTGAAGATGTGTCTGACGTTATTGTTGTTTTTTTTGCAGGAGAGTGAAACATTAAATTACACAGTAGATCTACAATACCTACGATAAATGATGCCACATAAACATTTTGACAAGTTTTGACTATCTTCCTGTTTTTGTTTGAATTTTGACATGTTTTTTTTTTAAAGTGAAACTTAGGCGTCGATGGACGAGCGAGAATGTAGAGTAAAATTTCAAGACCATGCAACGTTTCGGGCATTTTCGTTCCGCGAGAGAGAAAAAAGATATAACGTAGAGGAAAAGGAGAGAGAAAGCTATACCTTAGACTATAAAACTGCGTACCGATTTTTTCCTTCAATTACGCTTAAAAGGTTACACATTTTTCGGAAAATTTGGCGAATTTTTATAAACCTCGTAGAAAGTTTGAAACTTTACTTTATATGATATTTGTTGTAGACACATATTTTTTTTTTAATTAATGAAAACTAAAAAAAAATAGTGAAAACTGGTAAAAATAGCGCGGCTCCATTAAAACATCTTTTGTAAATATTTTTTAAATTAAAACTGTCGCTTATTTAATATGTAAATGTACTGAAAGTTAAAAATAGTTTAAGCTGCACAAATAAACCTAATAATAATAATCGTATGGGGTTTTCCATTTGTGGAACAACATGAAGACCTACACCACAAATAGGAGGAGCTGCGGCCATTTATTTTTATGGGGTATTCTTTTACAAACCGGAAGTATTTCGGCAAAAATTAAGCGCAGAATTTTTGTTTTGGCAGAAGAGAAAAAGCACGAAGAAAGAACTTTGTGAAAATGAGAGGATAAAAATATTTAAGTTTTAAATTGGAAACTTATTTCCATTCCAAAATTCATAACTCCGGTTCTGTTGGTGCTGGAATTTACTTTTTTGTGTAATTTTAAAGACAAAGAATGAATTTAAAATTAAACTGCGAAGGTTACCTTTTGTGCGATTTTTGAACGATTTTCAAAGCGCTTTTGCCACTGCGAAATCGATACATCCGAAATTAGCCCTTTAAAGGCTTCAACAACAGCTTTGATGCTACGGCACAAAAATAAATCATTAGGTGTCAAATCAGGGCTGTAAGTCGAATGGCCCATTAATTCGATCTTTTGAGTGCGCAACAACTCTCTCGTGTGTGATCCGATGCGTGAAAGCTCGCATTGTCTTGTTGAAGGATGATTATTGTTGGTGTAGTAGCATTAAGGGGTTAGGGGTAGTCAGAGGCCCGAAAAAATGATGATTTTCACGAATTTTTTTTTGCTACTTAATTAATTTATTTAACAAAAATAAAAACATAGCATAAAAACATCATGTTTTAACTTGACTTCACCAAAATTTCAAAAAAAAAAATTAATAATTGCAAAAGTTATCGCTGTTTGTGTGAAGCCCGTTTCTCCAGAAGTCCCTTGTGGTGAACATCACAAGTCCTTGCAGATTCATCTAAAACCAATCGGACAAGAAAAATTAGTTTTATTAATAGATAATCTTGTGCCTGATCGAAGCTTTTTTTTTTTTCAAAATGAACAAAATGGTGGCCTCAGAAAATTTTTTCCAGATTTTAGAAAAAAAAAACCAACAGTTAATTGTTAAAAAAAAATCGAAATTTTTGAAAAAAAAAAATCCTTCGATCAGGCACAAGTTTTTTATGTTTTTCAAAAGCTGTATAAATTTTATTGAAATCTACTTAGCGGTTTTTAAGTTACAGTGTTCACCAGTTTGAAAAACATAGTTTTGAGAAAAACGCATTTAAAGTTTTGCTATCGGCTCCGGAGCGGCCGAGCGCCCTTTGTTAATTGTTGAATAACTTGAAAAGTATTTGTCGGATTCACTTCAAATTTTTACACAATATTTTTAAAACATTATACTTTAAGAAAATGCAAAAAAACAAAAACCGATTTTTTGAAAATTCTGACTACCCCTAACCCCTTAACATTCCCTCATACTACTACTGTATTGGGAATGCTGCTGGCGTGACAGTACTTGACTGGATATAAATCCCGATCGCACCGGTCTTCGGCGGTTGCGTTGCCTTAAAGTTTTCTGAAAACTTATGACAATCAGTAGATTGTGTATTCGCGTCGCTCAGAATTGAGGGTATCTCTGCGACATGACCACCAGATACCACATTTTTCCAAAAAAGCAGGCGACCATTTGCTTTGAGTTGCTTCTTCCACGAACAGCTTTTGTTGGACTGAGCTCGTCTTGGAACTCTCATACTGTATATTCTGCTTTGTTTTGCTTCCGGCTCATATGAATAGATCCAAGATTGGGCATCTGTTACGATGCTGTAAACGTGCTTTGAATCACCGAGTGTGAATTTTTGCAACATTTCTTTACACCAATCGACAGGGGTACTTTTTTGGGCAATTGTCGAATTATGCGGTATCCAACGATAATAAATATTCATGATGACCAAATGTTCATGCAAGATTGAATGTATGCTGCTCCCAATAATGCCTCTATCTCGTCATCTGTGACACAACGATCTTGCGTTTTTTTTTTCGAAGCGGAGAAACCAGTTGCGACCTCAGCCTAATTGGCGTTAATATTTTCTTCAGTGTGCATTCAACGCTACATCGTTAACGTATGGAAGTCCATAAGAGTCAATTGACGAAGTGGTACCATCCAACCGATGATGCACAGTATGTCCGAAACTTGGGTTGGAACATAGGTAGGTGAAATAGTTGAAGTACCACCCTGGCAGTTCACAAGGAGCACTGGCGCGCCGTTTTAACCCATTCCATCCCATTGTACTCGCTTGAGTACAGAAAAAGCATCTTTTTCGAAACGACGTCAAAAGCCAACGCTTACAAATTTTTAAATGTACTCGCCACTTTATAATACAGAGCAATGTCGAAAAGGAATACACATGTTTCTCCTTCTGTTTTTTGAGTCCCGTTATCCGTTATTCACTTGTCTTTGCGTGCACCTTTGCTATTTTTCTTCTTTTCATGGTTTAGTTTGCAATAAGCTCTCTGTTTGACAAAATCTAAGTTATCACGGAAAAAGTTCAGTGTTGTAATATTCATAATACATATAATCTGTATACTTTATACCAAAAAAACGAAAAAAGTTGTGGAAAATTGCATTTCGGTAAGTTTAAATTCTAGTGTACTCGCATGGGTACACTGGGAACATTCATATATATTTTGTGTGCATATTTCATGTAGATTTGGTAATGGATGTAAAAACATTTTACGGAAAGAGGTTTCATAACCTTTCTGCGGCCACCGACTATATTGAAACAAGCGACCGTAGTCACTTCGACTTCACTATTATACCGCCAAATACCCACTGTGACACAGATAAGGATGACATTGAAGAGGATAATATATTGCGTGATGATATTCCAACCTTGGAATCGTATTTTTCGATTCTTCTTTACGTCATATGACCTTCTTAGAATTTTAAAAGAACAAGGATTTAAGGCTACTGGGACTGTTCGTGAACGGCGGATCAAAAAATGTCCTCTGAAAACGAACAAAGAACTACAAAAGAAGCAACAGGGAGAGTTTGATTTTATGTAAGTTTATCATAATGATTTATTTGAATAGTTGTTTTGTATCAAATTTTGTAGGTTTTCTGACTCAGGAATACTTTTTGTGACGTGGAATGACAATAGCGTTGTGACAGTGGGAACAAACTTTGATAGAATTGAACCTTTACATACCGTCGAACGATGGTCACGACAAGAGAGGCGCAAGGTGAATGCCCATCAGCCGAAGTTGATAGCGCAATACAACTCAGGAATGGGAGGAGTTGACCTCCACGACCAAGCTTTGAATACCTACAATATAAAGTTTAGAGTAAAGAAATGGTGGTGGCCTCTTTTCACCACAATGATAAGCTCGTGCGTAGTAAACGCATGGAAGCTTTATAAAATGGCAAGTAAGAGTCAATGCGACTTGTTGCAATACCAACGTGAAATTGTGCGATTTTATTTACGCAATTATAATATCCGGGACATATCTTCAAAACAATCGACAACGGCATCAATAGCTGGTTCCCCATATAACCATTTTCCCAAAAGGATATCGAATCAGCTGAGGTGCAGGGAGTGTCACCAAAGAATTCGATGGATTTGCGAGTTATGCAATGTAGCCCTTTGCGTAGAGAGAGAATGTTTCAAAAACTTCCATACTGTTAACCGAACTAATAGCCAAGGAAGTCTTTGAAAGTGTCTTTTTATTTAATACTCCATATTTTCATATACAGGCAATGTATATACATATTATCCCATTGTACTCGATTGGGTACAGCCCAAAAAATGCATTTCTATGATTTTTTTTCGTGTTTTTTTTTTTTAAGGAGCTTAATTACACTATTTCAATAAACGTTTTATAAACGCATTTAAAAAAAAATTGTTTTATATAAGGTTGGGATTTAATGGGTTAATACCAATATGAGACCTCCAACGGACAGCCCAGAGCTGTTGATGTACTGAGGCTCAGAGGCCCGAAAAAATGAACGCGACTTATTAATATTTTCAGAACTCCGAAGTTCACTGGAAACCTTTCTAGAATCGCGTCCCATGGTAAATTACTTAAAAAATAATTTTTTTTAACACACAACTATCGACTGCTCAGTGCAACGACTACATGCATTAACAAAAAATCCAGTTTTTTCAAAATTCTGACTCAAGGGGTTAGAACTTAAGGGTCTTAGAACAATTTTTCACCGCACACAGGGTTGGGAAATATTTTTTCAAATGTACTTGCTAACACCTTCCAACTAATATTAAGTAGAACAAAAACGGTTATAGCGTCGGAGAAATTCTCTGTATTAAAAAAAATCCTCACACACACTCACACATCTTATTTTTCCTTGTAGTTGAGTATGTAAGCAGCTTCTTCTTCCATTTCAACATCGCTTTTCTTTCTGCTGCAAAACCTTTTTACTTTAAGTGATTTATCGCGCAAAAATGCGCTTTGATTGCGTTATTTAATGTTTTGACTTTCTGAGCCGTTAAATAATAACAAATGTGCGCTTTTAACCAGCTGTTGTTTATTTACCAACTTCTTCCATTTCATTTTGAATTTTAGTTTTAGTTTTTCTTGTTTCATATCGCGTTACTCTTGTGGCATTCATACAGAGGCATGTATGTATGTATGTGTGTGTGTCTATAGATTCATGCAACTTCAACTGTTTGCTCGTTCACTAAATAATTATAATATATAATTTTTTTTAATTTATTGTCTGTTTTTTCCATACTCCAGTTTCAAAAAAGTGAAAGTCACTGTTTAGTTGCGGTCGCGAGCTCCAGCTTTAGCGTAATGCATTTAGCCTCAGATTCATTGCTTACAATATGTTATAAATATTATTTACTACATACACACACATACATACATGCCATAGTGCATGGTAGTGTACGAGCATTTATTAACTATTTGTTATGGCGCTTAATGGTAAATGGTGAACTGCTGTGTGTTGTTAAATGTTTGGCACAAAGTTCACCATTATTAAGTGGTGCACCGAACGCGGTTGGTAAATGCTCTTACATGAGCAACCTGGTAAGTGCTCACCTCCAAATCGTGTACAAATTAAGATAGACAAAAGCTCAAAAATTATCGAAAGATTAATTTAACATTGTCTTTATAACAATTTTGACAACAATAACAATTATAACAATAACAATTGAGAGTATATAAGGAAAAGATATTTTTTTATTATTTTTCACAAAAATACATACATACATATGTATGTGTGTACAATCCGCATTTGATAATTACACAGTATTACAACTTTAGATTTTTTTATTGGGACAGAAAAACGCCAATATCGGCCGATCTTGAAAGTAAAAGGTAAGCGGACCATTTTTGTAACGAAAAACAGTTGTAGTTCAGTGAGTCTCAATTTTTTTTAGAGTGGATCAAAGTGTTCAAATTTTGGTAATAAAGATCTTTCTAGATCTAGAGATCTTGAGTATTAAAATGTTATACGCAAATATTTTTGAAATTAATTTGGTGTGAGCTACCGAAGATCTAAAAGCGGCTAATATAAGCGAATTGACCGAAATACTCGCCTACCCTTAAAAAGATATATTTATTATACATACTTATACATATTATAGTACAATACAATACATCTTACAGATACAGTCCTATTTCTTAAATAAAAGGAAATAAATAGAAAAATATAAATAAAATAAATATAAGTACAAAAATTAAAAAAAAAAAATGTATAAAAATAAAATATAAAAAAATGTTAACTAAAAACAAAAAATGATAAAAAAGACAAAAACATAAAAAAAGATAAAAAAACAAGAAAAGATGAAAAAAAAAATTAAAAAAATGAGAAAAGATGAAAAACAGAAAATTAAAAATATCAAAAAAAGAAAATAAGAAAATATAAAATAAAAAAGTAGTAGTACTACTACAAATTTCTTTTATAATAATATGAACTCAATATAGAGTAGCGGACACTGAAATATGGACACTCAAAAATCCACACACATTTTTTATTGTATTTTCTCATACCTGAAATATATGTATGTCGAGATTAATTTGAACCCTTTTGATTTAGATTTAGGTCTACTAGATTCCATTAATATTCAATTGTAATTGACCGTCACACGAGTGCCCGGATTTCAGTACCCGTCAGCCTTCAATACAAGGCTTTGGCTTCTTCTGTAACCCTATTCTTTAGTGAAATTTATTGATAAATATTTTCGTAGAGCATTTCAGACCCCAAATGGCCTATTTTAAAGAACTTTTTGGATTCTTCTTAAAAAATTTCTTTAAAAAGGGGTCAAACTGACTTATCCAAATCAGCTCTGAAATATTTTTTCTTTAAAAAAAAAAACAAGTAAAACAAAAAAATTAAAAAGAATAATATAAAAAAAAATTTAGTTAAAAAAAATTTTTTTTGTTAGATAAATAAATAAACATTTTCTTTTAAATATAAATAGAAAAAAAAAATAAATCAAAATATATGATAATATATCAAAATAAATCAAAATATATCATAATATATCAAAATAATATCAAAATTAATTTTAAAAAAAGTTAAATTAAATAAAATTTATTAAATAAAACCTATATCACCGGCCACTGCCTTTTGGGCACTCACGCACGTCGGCTCGGGGTTCCTCAAAACGACCTGTGCAGATACTGCGAGGACGAAGATGAGGTAGTGTCGAGCAGACATTTGCTGTGCAGTTGTCCCGGTCTAGCCAGAAGTCGACTCGCTCTTCTTGGCTCTCCAACAATTGACAATCTTTCAGTACTCTCGAACCTGAAAATCGAATCTCTCATCAAATTTTCGAAACGAATTAATATCTTTGACCAAAATCTACAATAAAAAGGTGGGGAAGTCATAACATAATGAGCTCTAGGGCAACACAACGGACCCAACTTGCGGTCTATGTGGCACTCCGATGCGGGGTCACCCTTAAACCAACCAACCAACCAACCAAACATATAAATAAAAAAATTAAATTGAATAATAAAATTAAATAGGAAATTAAATTTAGTTAAATAAAAATATATAAAAAATGTTAGTTACATAAAAAAAGTATTAATAATAAATAAATAGGATAACAAAAATAAAAAAAATATAAAAACATATGTAAAAAATATAAACAAATAACATAAAAAAAATATAAAAAAATATAAAAAATATAAAAAAAATAGAAACCAATAAAATCAAATAAAAATTAAATGAAATTAATTAAAAAACGAATACTTAAAAAACTTTTATTAAATATTATAAAAACAAATAAAAAAATAAAATTAAATAAAAAAATTAAATAAGAAAATTTAATTGAAATAAAAAAAAGTTAAAATAAAAAGAAATAAAAAATGGAAATAAAGAGAAATAAAAAAATTCAAATAAAGAAAAGAAAAAAAAGAAAAGCCAACAAGTTGAGAACGTCGACGAATCGACATTTCTTCATCTTTTTCAACATTTCGGTCTATGAGCTTTGAGAATAGATTTTTTTTGTTTTTCAAATAAAATTTCTACAGTTCTGGCGTTGAAACGATTCATGGTGGCTTGCCAAATCTTACTGAATAGAAATGTGAAAACAGCCATTCTCAGCTGTCAAAAAAACTATAGTTATCTATGTTGATAGTTCTCATGGAGCTAAAATAAAGCGATATAAGCAAATCAAAACAAGGGTTAATAGGTTCCATAAAAGTGATGTAGTCTTGTCGCTTTTTGCTGCAAAAGTGCTGTTGTAGACAGTATTATTGTTATTATTTCTTAATACATATTTTTTATATCTACTTTCAATTCACCTTAGCACTCGGTGTACATCAGATAGCAGCCATTGTATCAGTAAATTCCGCTCAACTCCACAAGGCTGGTTGTGTTTCATGAGAAAGCTCTACAATGCTTACCAGAAAACAGTTGTCGCTAGTACCAAGAGCCACACGCGCGAATCGCAACTGTACAACTGTAGACTTTACCGCATTCGAAACCACATTTGCGCAAAGTATTTGATTTGTCGAAGGCCACTTTAATGTAATGTTTGCTCATCACTTCGCTGTTTACTTTTTATGTAAATAATTCCGTGGTGGTTTTTCATACATATGTACATATGTATGTACATATAAGTAAATAAAGATAAATGTTCATTTTGTATTTTCTTTTCTCGCCCTTATCTGATACACGGAAGCAGTCTTCGTCGAAACGTAAATTTAATTGTTTAATTTGCCATTCAAATGTGTAATTAATTGTCCATACATCATTTTGTAACCTCTGGCTCGATATGTCGTCGTGCAGTCGACAAGTAGATGAGAGCTTTGCGGCTCTAGGTAAAAATAAAGAAAAAGAGTTGGAAAATGAGTTTTAATTCAAATGTACATATGTGTTTAAATGTGTTTGTGTATGTTTGCATCAAGATGCAGCGGTTATTGATTTCAACCTGTCCTTTTGAACGTCTGAAATTATTTAATATCAATTTTTGAAATAATGAGTTTTGTTGTAAAATATAATATATTGTAAAAATTTGGAGCCAGTGGAGGCAAACTAAGAGCAATTTTAATTGAATTAAGTCAGATTTGACTTTACCAGTTTCACCAAGAACCAAAGCTAAACAAAAAATACCGAAATAGTTTTTGTTTGAATAAATTCATTTTTTTATTTTTGTTAATTTATAATTTTTCTTTTTGTTAAAAATGTAGCATACGCGTTTGCTAAACTTTTGTTTAGTTATAATAAATCTTAATAAGAAAGAAAAGTGAGTCCCTAATGATAAACGAATGAAGGGGGAAAAGTGAAAAAAAAAGCAAAAGTGTTCGTCGAATTAACGAAGGTTACCCTTTAAGAATTAATATTGCTATTAAGTTTAAGCTTAATAGCTTCCCTATTAATTTCCACATATAATGCCGAAAGAAATTTTTATCTTTAAAGTATCTAAATTCACATGAGGTATTTCGAACTTCTGGAAAATTAGAGAATGCTTAGTAATATGTAATGTTTCCAGAAATTCGTAATTGAAAATTCTGGAAGAAGCATCTCGTTAAGTTATTACAATATTTATGTACAGTCACTCACATTCAAAGTCGGGCAGATGCATACGAAAACTTCTAGTCATAATATCTATGTTTTGATGAAAGAAAACACGTTCTACCTTTTTCTGTTTTTTCACAAAAATTGTTTTATTTAAAAACAACAAAAAAAATATATTCCAAGTTGCTTTATAAAATGTTAATGTATAAAAAACTGAAAAAGGCCACTTCTCTGTCTCACATTTAAAGTCGGGCAAACCATGTTTTGCAAATATGCATACAGTTATTTCTAAATTTTCTATACTTGTATTAAAATTTATTGTTCATTGTTGCCTTGTCAATCATTGGGTGAGTTTATAAAAGTATTTTGCAAAATGCCGCGTAATGGTAAACAGTCTACATTGGAGGAACGCAAAATAGTAATTCAACTGCACTTAGTCGGAAAATCTGAGCGAGCAATATCGAAATTGATAAAAAAAAGCAAGTCAACACGTGCACGATATTATTGCTAGATACAATGAAAATGGTTTCATTGCAAATAAGCATCGTGGAACCCGTCCAAAGAAGCTTTCCTCCAAAGATGAGAGCATGGTGCTAAGGGAAGTGAAGAAAAATCCATTCATTTCTGCTCCACAATTAACTGCTATGGTTAAAGAAGCTTCTGGGGTGGAGGTAAATCCCGAAACAATAAGAAGACTTCTTCGAAAAAATGATTTTCACGGCCGAGTTGCGCGGAAGAAGCCCCTAATCAACAAGAAAAACCAGAATGACCGGCTGGTTTTTGCTCGCCAATATATGGCTAAGGATTTCGATTTTTGGAGCACTGTAAGTGGGGGAAAAAATAACAATTTCATGATTTTAATATTCATTCTTTACGTATTATTTACTGACGAAAGTAAATTTAATTTATTTGGATGTGATGGAAGGGGTAAAGTATGGCGCAAACCGAACAAGGAGCTGGAAGGCCAGAATTTAAGAAAAACGGTTAAACACGGTGGTGGATCTGTAATGGTTTGGGGATGCATGGCGGCGTCAGGAGTTGGAAAATTGCATTTCATTGATGGAATAATGAATAAACACGTTTATTTAACAATTTTGAAACAAAATTTGAATGAAAGCGTGAGAAAACTAGGCATCGAAAGTAGTTTTCAATTCTACCAGCACAACGATCCCAAACATTCCGCATATGACGTCAAGAGCTGGTTGTTATATAACTGTCCAAAGGTAATAAAAACCCCTGCACAAAGTCCCGACCTCAATGTCATTGAGCATTTGTGGGATGAATTAGGTCGCCGGATGCAGGAAAGGCAGTGTACATCAATTCAACTCTTGAAAATTGCTCCGCAGGAAGAATGGAATAAAATAAGCCCTGATGTTTGCAAAAAGTTAGTGGAATCGATGCCAAGCCGGCTACAAGCTGTTGAAAAGCAAAAAGGTGGAGCAACGAAGTATTAATTTTGCGTTGTGTACAAATTTTTTCGATTTTTTATGTCGTGCCCGACTTTGAATGTGAGACTGAAAAGTGACCTTATTTAAGTTAAGCCTTCGTGTATATTTTATAAGAGACTTTGGAATATATTTTTTTTGTTGCTTTTAAATAAAACACTTTTTGTGAAAAAACAGAAAAAGGTAGAAAGTGTTTTCTTTCATCAAAACATAGATATTATGACTAGAAGTTTTCGTATGCATCTGCCCGACTTTGAATGTGAGTGACTGTATATACCTTATAAATTATTGCAATTATTAATATATTGCATAAGCCTTTATATATCTTTTAAATTTTTTACTTCAAGTTTTCTCATTTCGTTTAAGCACATTTTGTTTGATATTTGTGTCGCAATATTTAATTTAATTAAAATCTATGTCTGGACTAAAAATTAGGTGGCAACTCTACTCAAAAATAATGTTTCTTTATAAAGTTGATTTGAATACTTATCGTCTGATGCAGGCATAAATTCTAGTATTTATTGCAACTGGCTTACAAATTAGGTGGCAACGCCACTCAAAAATATTTTTTTATAAAATTGTTTTGTTTGACAACCTATCTTCTGATACGATCATATATTTTAGTACTTATTTCAACTGGATTTAAAATTAGATGGCAACACCACTCAAAAATCATTTTTTTATAAAATTTATTTGAGCACTTATCGACTGATGCATGCATATATTTTAGTATTAATTTCAACTAGATTAAAAATTAGGTGGCAACGCCACTCAAATATAATTTTTCTTTATAAAGTTGATTTGACCACCTATCCTCTGATATGTGTATGTATTTTCTTAGTATTTCATTCAATTGTGTCAGAAGTCTCGTAATAAAAATTAGGTGGCATCGTCGTCTGTTTTTGAGTTAAAGCTTTCTTTAATACTTTTGCTTGATACCCTTGTTGGATATATTGATTTATAATTTTTATAAATTAATCTTTTTAAATAAGTGGCAACGCTCGGCTAAAAAAAGCGTTTCACGCAAACAATTTGCAATCAATAAACTTTTAAATAAAGTAAGAAACCTTATAATCCAAGTATGATGGATTACCAGGTTTGGCCATCCGTGGTCAACAAAATTATTAGAGTAACTTCGACTGCCACGTCATCGGGTGTTCGGCAGCCGAATTCTGTCCGCTTATTTCACACGTATTCACACATTCGTCCTATCAGTCGTTGTTCAGAAGTTAACGAAGCAACAAGACTGTGTTGAGTTTTTCCATATATCACCAACACAGTCTCACTTTTTTCATAAACAAACCTCTGCCCTGAACTCGGTTACGTCAGCCAATCAGCGGCTCCTTCAAAATCGCTGAGAGCCTGTTAACGGTCTGATATTGGTCACAACCATGATGGAAAGAATAATGAGATGGCGCCTATCGTGGTGCCGTTACTTTGTGGTCAGCGAATTTGATAATGAGTTACGTGGTTTTAGCTCCAGTATGGCCAGATTACCATTTTCGTAACTTGATTTAGCATGTTTTTTTTGTTATTTAGTCTCGGAGTCTTAGTTCTTTCTTCATGACATTTTTGTAGCCTGTTCTAGTTAAAAGTAATGTTTATTATTTTGTAAAATATAATTTTTTTTTAAATTAGTTCATTAACTCACTCAGTTTTATTTAGCTTTACTTTTTTTTAACATCTGGTAGCATTGCCCGCGATTGCAGTTGTTGTTCTTGTTTAGTTAGTGCGTTTGAAGTTACATCCCTAGCTGACTTCCAGTGAAAGCTTGTATGAAAATATGAAAATTCGAAATATTTTCATCAAAATGTTTAACCAGAATTAAAAAAAGGGTGGGTACGCAGCTTTATAGTACTTACATTAAATTTTAGTATAACAAAGTGCAAGTTTGAGTTTTGATAATTTTTCCTCGGACGATGTTTCGCATTTGCTCTGTATAAAGAAAAAGTTCGGGCATTCGTTATATATGGTTCTTTGTAGCGAGGAGTCACTGTAGCTGACCTTGTTTCTCCACTACCACCTTTACTGCTTTCTGGGCATAGCGTCTGTTATGAGCATTTATTGGTTTCATTTAAGGATATACACGAGGTTCGTTGTATCGAGGGTTCTCTGTATTAGTGTTTGTTTTCTCGAGCACCAACTTTACTGCTTCCTGTGCATATTTCATTTAATTTCATTTCATTTTATTTCGTAATGTATGTATGTTTCAATGTATTTGTGTATGTACGAATTTCATTTTAACATGTTGAAAATCTTGAATTTCAATAGGCACTTCATATTTTATGGCACGTTTTCGAATAATTGTTTCAACTGCTATTTAATTAACCAATTAATATTAAATTGAAATGCGGCGCCAGCGCTTTGTGTTAGCTGTCAAATTGTTTTCGAATTGAATTGTAACACATGAACTTAGCCTTTGCTGGTAAATATACAGTAATAAATGTGAAAATCTCACCTCATTTGAACTCTAATGAAACGCGCCTATATTAATGTGTATGTGTTTATCTACATATCGCTCATTTGCTGCAACGTCGTCATAACTCAAAAATTGTGATTTTACAGGAGACGCATTTTTCAGTTTTTAAATTGTTTTATATATATTAAAATTGTATATGAAAAGAAGATTATGGTCAATTTTGCTGAAATAGCATCTGGTTAAGACGTATGTATATGTAAATTAAAGGTTGAAATGTATAATGGACTTTTTTCTGTAGGCTCAAAAGTACTCCGAGTTTTTTTTATGACGTTGTTGCTGCAAAAATAGGTTTTATGGTCTGACATAATTAAAATTGTGACGTTACTGCAAATAACAAAAAGTTTTATAGCTGAAAAACTTTTGGAAATTCTGACTTGTGACTGTATTATATTTACACCTTACTAAACATTATAAGAGAAAAAAATATGGATATTAAATAAAATTTATTGCTTTCATTGCATATTTTATTGTAAAATAAAAATTAACATATTACTTCAGGTACAAAAATAAAGAAACATAAATTCACGTAAAAAATAATATTCATTTTAAATAAAAAAATGAATTGAATAAGGATTACAATTGCTCGTAAAAAGGTCTATAATACTTAGGAATGTGATTTTTCTGTATCAATTCTAGCAGATCTTTGTTTTTGCGGTCCGCTATCTAAGGTTTTGTGTAAAATGCTCTTGTCATTGTAATATCCTTCATGTTTTTCTTTTTAATGATATTATTTGCCACCTTAAATTAGGTTTCGTTATAAGATGTTTTAAAGAAAATGGTGTTGGTGAATCGCGCCGAACTTGCAGAACAACCACTGTGGAAATTTTTACCTGTGCCATATTTTGTAGTCCCATTTCAGTTGCTAAAGCCTTCATATCAAAGAAGTCTTCAAAGCACAGTTCCGTAAAGTGGACCTCATTTTCTATTCTTTTCCACTATTTCTCAACTTTTTGTTTACATTTCTTACCCAATTACTCTCATTTCGTTTACGCTTTACTCCTTTTTTTAGTGGACTCGTTAAAATCATCGGAGTTTCGACACCGGTTGTGTTAGCCTCAGAACCGTCTGATGTTGAATTTGGTTCGCAGTGACTGTTAGTCTTACTGACAATATCGGGTGGAATGTATGTGGTATCACGTACGGAATCGGCATCATCCTCAGAAAATGAGCTCGAACTTAATGAGACTGATTTCATTTCAACAAAATTCACTGTTGATGTACTTTTTATCTGGCATACTTTACCCTTTCCATCTTGTTTTTTTAAGGCCATTCCCACCATTTTGGCGGATCGAGAATTCGTTTCCATTATTTTTTGACTGGAAATGACAACAATACTGACATAAATGGAAATGATTCATAGCAAATAATTGATACTTAAAATATATTTAGTGCAAGAATGTTATAACAGTGAATAGTTCTTTAATACACTATTGCTTCACTAATAAATCTTATTTGTAATAGTGTTTCAAGACAAAATAGTACTGAAATAAAAATTATTATTTTCTGCAAAAACGTCATAACACTCAAAAACACTACAGGAACTCACTCAAATTTTTACATGCACAACGTCATATCTTAAAATAAAGCAATATACACGATAGGGAAAGAGATATAAAAGTGAACTTACCTTTTATTAATATTGTCACAAAACGAAATATGACACTTTTCTAGAGAACTTCACGATGTTAACCACACAAAAGCCGACGCACAACTGAGATAATACGTTGTTGCAAATACGACGCAATAGGATATGTAATTAGAGCGAAAGGCATCTATTGCGATGCTGCGTGAAATGTTAAAACTTCGGATATAACACTTTGTCAGTTGATCAAACATATTATTTCCGATATATTAGTGATGTTAACTCAAATTTTTCGATTTTTGAGTTATGACGACGTTACAGCAAATGAGCGATATGTATATAATTTAAGGCAATTGAAATTGAGAGTCAGAGGCCCGAAAAAATGATGATTTTCAATATATTTTTTTTGCTAGTCAATTACTTTATTTTACAAAAATAAAAATATAGCACTAATACATCATGTTTCGATTTGACTTTAGCTAAATTTTAACAAAAAAAATTAATAATTGTAAAAGTTATCGCTGTTTGTGTGGTGCCCGTTTCACCAGAAGTCCCTTGCGGTGATCGTCACAGGTCCTTGGAGATTCATCTAAAATCAATCGGACAAGAGAAATTAGTTTTATTAATAGATAATCTTGTGCCTGATCGAAGGTTTTTTGTTTTTTTTTTTCAAAATTAACAACATTAGAAATAATTCTTTAAAAAAATCGAAATTTTTGAAAAAAAAAAAAATCCTTCGATCAGGCACGAGTTTTTTATGTTTTTCAAAAGCAGTATACATTTTATTGAAATCTACCAAGCGGTTTTTAAGTTAGTAGTGATCACCAGTTCAAAAAAGATAGTTTTGAGAAGAACGCATTTAAAATTTTGCTACTTGCTCTCGAACGCTCCGGAGCGCCCAAGCGCCCTTTGTTAATTGTTGAATAACTCGAAAAGTATTTGTCGGACTCACTCCAAATTTTCACTCAGTGGTTTTAAGATATTATGTTTTAGGAAAATGCAAAAAAAACTCCTTCTTTTTAATTCTGAACCCTTAACCCCATAATAACTGAGGAGGTAAATGCTCGAATTGTATGCGAAGGTGTTTCGGTTGCTGTTCTGGATTTCAGATATATTTCTCTAATTTCTCTATAACTGCGGTTATTCAACGAAATTCTTGCACTAATTTTGCATTATTTTATTACCATTTCACCTACATTAAATAATCGCAAAAAAAAAAAATCCAACGGAAATTTGCTGTTATAATTTGATAGCCTCTTTATTGCAACAACATTTGCAACGTCAAACAATTGCATTGCCTAATATGTAAGTCGTGGACTTTTGACCAAGTCGTGTAATGTGTGTGCATGTATGTGTGAGTGTTTTATATTATAATTGTATCGCATTTCGAATTTTAATACGCGCACACGCTTGCGAACTATTACATTAATATGAATTGTACAAACGCCACTTACCGTACCTACTTATCCACCTACCCACCTACCCATCAACCCATCAACCCACCAACTTACTTACCTTCCTAAATCGCGAAATCGTTGCTAAAACATTGTAATGCATGATGGCATGAATGACTGAGTGAGTGAGCGAATGAATGAATAAGGAAAGCGTGGCATGGCGGCATACTCGTATGATTTGCTGTGGTGTGGTGTGTTGAGGTGTGTGGCGTAGCGTAGCGTTACGCTGACTGGCCTTAAGCTATTTTTTCTATCTTATGATTTTTAGTTTAGTTTTGTTTATTTACTTGTTTTTTGTTTGGCTGGCGTGTTATGCAATTTAATTTAAAAAGCTCGCATAACAATTACATATCCATTTACTCGTTCTACTATGTGTGCGTGTAAGTGTGTGTGTGTGTGTGGTGTAGTTTTGGTAGGTATACAGCAAAGTGAATTTTTGTTTTTGGACCAACTTAGTATAATAAATCGTACATATGAACAAAGCAAGCAAGCACATAGGCAGTAAATCAGCAAATAATTGCGAACGCCACTGCCCCCCGCACTATTTGGGCCGTCGGTGTGGAGCCGCTCGTGCAGCCGATCGCATTCACGTTTGCTTGTAATGAGACGTGAAAACCGGAAATTTAGCGCACATGTTTGAAAAAACAACAACAAATATCTAAAGTAGCACAAACTGTGCGTGTGTATGCGAGTGTGATAGCGAAATTGGTGTTTTTTGTTTTTGTATTTAATTTTAATATTTCAATGAATACACAGATTTTTGTTAATATTTAGCAAAATTATTATATTTATGCTAAGTTGTACGAAAATCTTATTAGTTGAGTGTCTTTTTCTAGTTTTTCTAGTTTCTAAAATGTGTACACTTCCTCACTCTTCAAAGTTAAGCAAATTTTAATTTACTGCATGAAAAAGTGGCTTACTGAAAGAAGAACCTGTACTGGTGTGATAAGCTTCGGGTTCACCAAACCGTTTGGGTCAATGCTTTTTTTTTTTTTTTTTTTTCAAACAAATCAATTGTTATCAGCACAACTGTTCCGTGATAGTTTCACAAGCTCGTGCTTAAAAGGTGCGATCTTATCACTAACTTCAAGTCCCACTAAGTGCAAAACAGCACTCTCTCGCTACATGAATATTTGCCTTGGCGCCGATGTATGGTTTGAACAGCTTGCCATATATAGTTCCATCAGTTTAGGGTTGCCATAATTATTTAATTTTTGGTCTTTAGTTACCACTCCATTTGTAGTGACAGGCAAGCTGCACTGGGAGCACTTGCTAACCCACGCCGCTCTTCGAAATTAGTCGGTGAATGTAAGACAAAACTCAACAGTATTGCAAAATATAACAAAGTTTAGCTTATTTGGGGTCCTATACGAGAAAGAAACAACTGGCGCGCTTTGTTAAATTCGGCCAACATCGCGTAAGCGGTTATCGCGCCAATTAAGAAGAAGACTGAAGGCTCTCCTAGCTTACCGCTAGTCCTTGAATCCTTTCTAGGTGTCAATTCTGCATCAATTCTACTATAGATTGACGACTTCTACCCGTAGCAAACGTTGGTCTTAGTTCGACTGCTGCAGAGTAACCCAGTGCTTTGTGAAAGAATCACACAGCACATTAGCGACCTTTCTCTTAAAACTTAGTGAGAAGGTTCTGCGGATACTAGCGGTTGTAATCACAGGTCACAATGCCTGCAATGTCAGCATATGGCTACCATGGGAATCAATATGTCTGTCCTGTCTTGGGAATACGGACACTATAGAACATTTTCTCTGTAGCTGTTCGGCGTTTTCTAGAATCAGACTTAGGCTGTTGGGTTGCGATGTATACTCAGCATAAGATTCAGACTCTTCCTCCTCCCGATCTCTTAAGATTTATCAATGAATCTAAAAACATTGCGGAAGAGTAACCTCAAACCAATTTTTCAGCCTTACCATCCCTATCGTATATATCACGTCTCTCTATTCCTTCTACTCTAATCTATCCGGGTAGTAGAATTGTCTTCCTAACTGAGTGCTTTGGCTTGTTCAACCCCCTCAAATCTAATCTAATCTACCACTCCATGCAAAAATGAATAGGTTTTGCCATTCAAGCGGTGCCTATGAATGGCTTGTAAAACCGCTTTTAGGCGCTGCTTTAGCACAAATCGTCACTGAGTAATGCCTCAAGATATTTGTTTTCGCACGTTTTCGCTTGATAAGGCCGTTGCCCTCGTCTACGATGTCGACTAGGGATGTGACCTCGAGTCGAAAAAATCGATCATTTAATAATCGATTTTTTTCGTTTCAAGATAAATCGATTTATAAAAAATCGATTTTTGAGGGAATAATCGATTTTTGTGGATATTTCGATTTTTTAATACGAAAAATGCATATTTGATATATAAGTATGAAAAAATATCTAAAAGGACGACTTTAAGATTATAAATACATATTCAAATTAATGATACATATATACATTTTTTAGTACTCTTAAATATTTTATTGCAGTAAAAATAATACAAAACTATAAGAGTACAAAATATAGCAATATAACAAACAAAACTAAGAAAATAAAAGAAAGCTATCTTCAAGCTTTTAGTTTAAGTAATAAAAAAATTCAATTAAATAATTGCCACAAATGTTTTGTATCAATTAACATTCGACTAGAATCAAAATAAAATTAAACGATTAATTTAAGTATTAAATATAACGAGAATTGTTGGGTATGAACATTAAAAAAGAAAAGGAAGCTTCCTCCAAACCTCAAATCAAAATTTATCAGAAACTTAAAAAATTATTGCCATAAATCTTCAGTCAAAGAGTTTAAAAATAATAGTTTTGGTAGTCGCTTTCCTAAAATACGGTTTCGAGTTTTTCTGACAATATTCCCAGCCTTCGAAAATATTCTTTCAGCTGGTGCAGAAGTGGCCATCACTGAGAGGTGTTTCAAAGCTAAGTCTGTTAATTTTGGAAAAGTTCCCTCAGAACTTCTCCATACATCGAGAGGGTCTACTTTAAGATTTGATAATGGCGCTGCGATATATAAATCTATCTCTGTATTTTTTGTCATTGACGTATTAGCAGCCATTATTTTGTTATGGTGTACCTGCCATATATCTTGATCGTCGCTGGCAACTTGTGATGAAACAGATGATTCAAAATCGGTCACCAGTATAGTATCATCATTCCTAGTATTTAAACTTAGGCATCGGTTGGTATAATTAATTGTTTTTGACAAAGATAATGGCTCATCTAAATGAATTTTTTTGAATCTAGGATCCAAAAACGTTGCGACTGAGAAAAGGTGAACTTTCTGTATGTTTTCAAATCTTTTTTTAGTTCTGTTTGCAATGAATATTTGAATTGATTGGCCAAATCACTGGTTATCGGTATAGCGTCTAACAAAGTTCTCAAGCACTTGATAATAGGTATAGCTTTACTAGCTGTCACATATTTTTCAGCGCTCATTTCTTCGGTAACATTGTGAAAAGGCTTTAAAACTTTTCCAATTTCTTTGAGCACAACGATTTCGTTTGCTTGAAGCATTTGGGGTGCATTCGGATGGTTTATTAAAATAGATCCAATTGTGCTGCTCATTAACACAAAACGTTCAATCATAAATAATTGTGAGTTCCATCTTGTAGACACATCTCCGACCAAATGCTTCAATTTTCCTTCAACAATGCTTTCCTGCATTTGCATCTGTCGCAATTCTTCAGCGCCTACACCACTTTGGTGGAACCAAGTTACGATTTTTCGTACTTTATCCAAAAAAAGTTTAACATCAGAGGAACTCACAGAATTTTCAACTACTAGATTCAACGTATGTGCTAGGCATCGAATATGTTTTGCTCTGCCGAAAGTAATCTCAATAGATTTAACCATGTTAGCGCCATTGTCTGTAGTAACACTCACAATTTTGTCATGCGACAAACCCCAATCTTCACAAACATTAAGAACCATCTCCGATAAATATTCGCCTGTATGATTGTCATGAAGCGGTTCACATGCGATATTCACCGATTTCATTTCAAAATTTTCTATAAAGTGAACAGTCACGCCTAAAAAACTTCTTAACTGCATATCCTTCCATTCATCTATTGTAAGATAGACATTTTTAACAGACCGTAATTTTTGTTTAATAAGGGTCTTTTTTTCGTCATATTTAGTATCAATGAGATCTGTGATAGTTTTACGACATGGAACCTTGTACAAAGGAACGATAGTTTTCATTAGCTTTTTGAATCCTGTTCCTTCCACCATATTGTAAGGAAGACTGTCCCGGCATATCATTTCTGCGATGCTGTTTGTTATTTGTTTATTTTTTACTCCATCTGAGGCATATGCTGAAATTCTTGAAAAAGCCGCTCCGATAGTTGATCTAGCCCGTTTTGGAGTTAACGACGAAGCCTCAGTGTCTGTCAATGGCGAATGCACCAATGAATCATTATGCCTCAAATTGGTAGTATCCTGGACATCAACTTCATGTGAATTCTGCGGTGATAAAAATAAAAACAAAATATAATTTAAAATATTTTAAATAATAACTATTACATCAAATAATGAGTTTTACCTCGTCAGCTTGTAAGACATCAGAATGTTTTCTTTCCATGTGCTGTTTCAAGTTTGTAGTGTTATTGCATGTTTTTAACTCTTTTGGGCAGTATTTACATTTTGCGGTTGCATTTTCCTTCCTTATTGTAAAATACTTGCGCCAGCAGCTCTGGGTGTTTTAGCAGCGGAAGACATTTTTATGGTTAAACCAATATTTATTTCGACACTTCAAAGCTTCCAAGAAATAAATAAAGGCAGGATCACAATTCATTACATATTTGTACGTAAAGATGGCACTGATTTTTATCGACTTGTTCACATTAGTTAGCTTACTTATCCATTTTATCATCCGTCGCACAGATGGCACTATTTACAAAAATCGATTTAAAATGTGTAATTCATATAATCGATTTATTAAAAATCGATTTTCGCCTTTAATAAAATCGACTACAAAAAATCGATAATAAGAAAAAAAAATCGATTAAAGCAAAAATCGATTATTTTTTAACATCCCTAATGTCGACATT
>JAYXIM010027903.1:0-18997 GCA_037575425.1 Anastrepha fraterculus
GTGCACAACGGCTACAGCAAATGCACACGCAAAGTAGTTGCTCGAAAGCGCACAAAAACAGTACAGGTGCTATCCATTGAATTATGACCGATGCGAAAAACTAAAAATAGAAAAACTAAAATAAAATTCAAGCTATTTGGGCGAAAATTCAATTTTATTTCAAATATTCTTTCACGTCAAAATAATTTTACGTGATTAAATATATTTAAAGGGTTAGTACGGTATTTGAGAACAACTTGAGAGTAAAACCAATTACCTTTTATTTTTAAAACATTTAATGAAACTTCACGAATTTCTTACACAACATTAACTTATTACATATCTAAAAAATCGTTCAATAAAATTTCCATTAGCTGCAAAAACCTCTTCAATCCGGCTCTGAAAACGATTGCGTGCCCGAATCAAATGCGCCGTATTCATACGTACCATAACGGTATTAATTGCAACCTTCAGAGAAGAAATGGTTTATGAGGATGCTGATTTTTTTAACGCTCAGCTAAGCCCCATGCGTAGTAATTCAAAGGATTAAGGTCGGCCATAAGTTCGTTGTTATGTGGTCGTGGAAATTCTCAGCCATCCACTTTTGTGTCGCTTTGTATGAACGAACAGAAAGATATATGGTAGGGTTTCACTACTGTCTCTAGAACCTCGATATATGCAGCAGAATCTACTCGAAATCATTGAGCAAAGAAGTGTTGGCCTTTGCTGCTCACAACATCTAAAACCAGAACTCTTGGTCTTGGTAAACATATTATAATACTGTGTCCAAAAAATAAGGTGACATTGTATTTATTTTGAAAATTCTTTATTTATTCTTCCAAATCAATTTCATCCCCTTCAAAGTAATCCCCTCCCGACACAATGCACTTATGCCAACGTTTTTTCCAATTTTCGAAACACTGGTTGTAGTCACTTTCCGGGATGGCCTTCAGTTCCGTCTTCGTTGCGGCTTGAATCTCCTCTATCGTGTCAAAACGGTGTCCCCGGAGCGGTCTTTTGAGCCTGCTGAACAGCCAGAAGTCGCACGGTGCCAGATCAGGTGAATACGGTGGTTGCGGAACGATATGGGTTGAGTTTTTGATGAAATGATCACGAATTACGAGTCCAAAAAATTCAATGTTTTCGGTACCAGTCGAGATTTGACGCGCTTGAGGCCCAAAACATCCTTCAAAATGGTATTGACTGAGCCTTTCGATATGCCAACATCATCAGCAAGGTCTCTAATCGTTAATCGACGGTTTTTCAACACCAAATCTTTGATTTGTTGGACGTGAGCTTCGTCAGTTGAGGTTGATGGTCGCCCAGGACGCTCTTCGTCTTCGACACGTTCACGACCGGCTTGGAACTCACTATACCACTTGTAAACATTTTTTTTAGACATAGCCTCATCACCAAAGGCTTTCTGCACCATCCTCAACGCAGCAGAAAATTGATACCGCAAACAAAATTTAATGCAAATTCTTTGCTCAACAAATTTCGACATTGCAAAAAACGAGAAACTCACTTTTAGCAGCTCACAAAACGACGCGTATCTCAAACAGTAAATGAATATTTCACATGAAATTTGACATAGATGTCACTCACAGTACTACCAACCTAAAAAAAAAAGAATTCTCCTAATCCTTCAAAGCGCGCAGTTTAAAATCAAATGTCACCTTATTTTTTGGACACAGTAGTACGTCAGAAAAAAAAACCATAACATCTCAGGCGCCTCAAGGTTGTTTAGTTTTGTTGAGAAGGCGTTTTGATCGGATAAATCGCAGCTCTCGAGTTTGCTCCGACATAAACTGTCTTTTGCGCATAACGTAGGATTTATACCGGAGATCTTCATGGACAACTCTACGGATAATACCTTTAGAAACATTAAGCTCCCTCACAAGGGCGCTCATTGGTTATGAAGGGACCTCGTCTATGATCGCTTGCACTTGTTGAATAAATTGTGCAGATCGGACAGCGACACGCGGGTACACAAGTCTCGATTAATGCTTTCCTACGTCGTAGCAGAAATTGAATTTCAGCCGACCCATGAAACCAACCGCAGTGAAGAGAAATGCCATTTGCCGCAGAATGAAAAGATGTCGCTTACAGGGACATGTAGCGTTCAGATGCAATGTAAGGCGTGAGGACACGCTACCGGGAGTTGAGAAAGAAAATCAGAAAATACGGGAGGGAGAGATCGAAAAATGTGAGCGCAAAGAGTTTGAGATACTATGTGCCGAAACGTGAAAGCGGTGCCGAAAAGTGTACGAAAACATGCGACAGGCGGCTTAAAAAGATTTTAAAACTAAGGTGATTTCTAGAGTCAACATAATATGATTGGGCAATTTATGCGCGGCGCATAGAATTTAAGCATAAATAAATTAAATAAATAAATAATTGGCGCGTACACTTCTGTTAGATGTTCGGCCGAGGTCCTTCTCTTATTTGTGGTTGATGTTGTTCCACAGAATGGAGGGACCCACAGTTTTAAGCCGACTTCGAACGGCATATGGTTTCTTGTGAAGCGGAAATACACTTGGAGGTTTGCCATTGCCTGCCGAGGAGTGACCATTATTATTTGAAAAAAATTTTTCTTCATTTTGGTGTTTCATGCACGCATATTTAAACCTACGTACCCCGAATGATAGTCATGCACCAACCCATTCGGCTACGGAATTTAAACATCCTCTGCCCAATTCACAAGAGGGGTTATGCTGTATTTCGCACCAGTTATGGTATGATCAGTTTTTTTATTATTGCATTTAAGGTTTTGTGTGGAAGACTACGTTCTTCATCGGTGAACTAATTGGACCTTATCTCTGTATCTTTAGATCTGTCAAATCTACCATCGATCGGATACACAAAATACCATAGACCAAGTTTAGAAAAGTAACTGTAGCTCTTTTTGAGTATCGACGATATTTACATCATTGACCTCAATAACCGCGCAGTTACTTCTGTCGAATTGGATAAAAAAGTCAAGGGAATGGGTATACATCACCTCTATACCTATTCATTTACATGGCGCTCTCATAAGTTTGATTGTGTCAGCTGACACACAACGTACGTTTACATCGGGGAGTGTGGGAGAGACGGAGTCCTCTTTATAGGCCTCTTCATTTTCGCAAAGACTTAGCAAGTAGCGAATAGATGAATCAAATGAACAAATGTCGGCAACGCGGGAATGGAGCTGCCTTAAATTATATGTGCTGGCAAGGCAGTGCGGCCTAATGAGCTATAGCCTCGATAACTTTGTTGTTGCTTTCGCATGCAAATTTTTCGTCAAGTTAATCGAGCATAGAGATAGCGAGCGGGGAAATGGCGAATGGATGAGGCCTATCATTAAACAAACAGTTAGCGAAAAGCGCAAAAGCAGTGACTGGGCATAATTCAATGAACAGGAACTGTACAAGAAGACAAGATAAAAACAATTATCTATCTACATACATACAGACGGTGAACAAAAGTACAACAAACAAAATGCAAAAAATTTCAAGCCGGCAAATGTAGCTCGATTAAAAGATTTGCGATGCTCTCACGCTTTCTCTCTTTGCGCGTAAATCTCTCTGTTGTTGTATTGATCATAACAAACTATTCGCGCATACATACATATGTAAATACAAATGTGCTAACATTATGCATAAATATCAATCGATGCGCGTAAAAATTTGGTGAAATACAGTGGCCTAACAGCAATCCTCGGATTAAGTGAAAAGTATTGGAAGTTCAAGAGGGCATAGTGAATATGGCGTTTCATTGGTGGTTGCATTTGCTAGCCTTCCATAAAATACATTTTCAGCAAGGAATTATATACCGCAACCTGCCGCATCATCAAAATCAACATCGAGGATTACACGAGAATTGATGGTGACTCCACAGCAGCATCTGTAGGTGGATAAAATTCTTGCACCTAATCTGGATAGTTTCAACGATGGCAGTGGAGAGACTCGCATCCTAAAGAACAGAGAAAGAATACCTACTGGAGGGACTACTATCAACCCTTCTGTGCAGCTTAGTTGTACACGAATTACTAGAAATGGTAATTGGTTAAAGGAATCTGCAATCAAGGATATGCGGTGGATGTGGTGATTAAAGCAAGTGGGAAATTCGAGTACAATGCTTTTGAAATAATGCGAAGGGTCTTAAACCTGATAAATAAATGGGGTGACGGGAATGGTTTCGTTTGTAGTATTCATGGGTAATTTATTGTGAAATTAAGGGGGGAGCCTGGTTTATAAGGTCAAAAAAATCAATTTTTCAAGATTTTTATACCAAGTTGAAGTGAATTTTTTTTTATAGAAAGGCATTTTTTTCTTTACAACCTCCAAAAAGTTGAAATTTTGGAATTTCTCTCAGTTTTCTTAGTTCATTTAGAATAAAAAATCATTATAATTAGAAATCCATTTGAATTTTTTGCTTTAGATAATAATTACGAGCTGTATCTTGTACTCCAGTTGGCAGCTCCAGCGTTGCAGCGCTCTACTAATTTCTATGTTAAACATTTTTTTTCAACATATTTTAACCAGTACAAAATTTTTTTATACTTTTTAAACGTTCATTAAAAGATAGAAAAAACTTTGCAGTGCTAAATTAATTTTTTCCTTAAAAGCAAATCGCAAAGAGATGCAATTTTTAGACCTCATAAATCAGGCTCCCCCTTAAATAGAGAAGTGTTGATTTAGCCGAGACTCACTTCGCATCAGCAGCTGACTGAGCGCTAAAATACCGTTTACATCAAGGTTTACATGAAAAATATGACCAAACGTTTTGGAACCAAGTCATATTTTCTGATGAGCGTAAGTTCAGTATCTGTGGATCTGATGGCCGTAAAAAAGTTTGGAGAAAAGTTCACGCGGAATTGGATCCAAACAATATGACCGGCACTGTGAAGCATGGAAGGCGCTCTGTAATGGTTTGCGGATGTATGGCTGCAAACGGGGTTGGAAACTTGGTATTTATCGTAAATATTATTGACCGATATGGTTATTTAAATATTTTGAAAAATATTTTAAAAGAAAGCGCTACGAAATTGGGCCTTGGAGGAACGTTTATCTTCCATCAATGTTTTCCTTCCACAATTCCTTGCGCAGCGATATAATTTTTCTGCTATATTGCCGCAATAAAATTGTTAGTAGAGACATGAACCAGCGCATGACCTTTTACACGGCTCGGTGCATACTGTTGTGTTCAGCTTCTCATTTTGTTCCCACTTTGGCTCTACGGAGAATGTTGATTTACGTTCTAAGGGCTCAATCAGCTGTGACGCCAACTCAGCTGCTTGCGTCAAAATAAACTATTTCTGCTTGTGTTTTGTCAATACATTTAATAAACAAAACGTAGCTTATTCCTTTGGAATTTTCAGTATTAAAAAGTTAAAACATGGATTTAGAAAACGAACGTGTGTTAAAGCTGATATTTCCGGATGGTCTACCAGGTTTGTAAACGTTGGAAACTCATATGAAATTGCTAATATAAGTGCCGCTATTTCTAGAGAACCTTCGCGATAATCCCGAGCTCTATAGTTATTTAGCCAATTTGGGCACCTACAAAGTTGAGCAACTGAAGAAGGAACAAACGCGTTTAGCGGACGAAACTAAACGCCTTGTAGAGCAAACACAAGAATTGGCTATTTCGAATTACAAAACATTCATACGCACGGCGGAAAATTCACGTTCAATTTTCACGGAATTCCAAAACACCGAAGAGCAAGTCGGGACTTTGCTTAGCAAATTGCCAGTGTTCACGGCTGAGTGTGAAAGTTTTCTAGACAAAGCAGAGGATATAAATGAAGATAGACGTATTAATTCCATTACATTGAAAAAGAATGCACAGCTGCTGGAGATACTCGAATTGCCACAGTTGATGGAGCGTTGCATACGCGAGGGGCGCTATGAGGAAGCACTCGAACTGGCGAGCTATGTGCAAAAGTTGGGACACAACCAAAGTGACATACCGATCATAAGGGTGCGAAAAGTTTATGAAGAAGCAACTGCTTAAAAATGTATTGAATTTATTAATTATAAACTTTTAGACTATCGTGCACGCAGTGGAGGCACTTTGGCACACAATGTTGGTGCAGCTGGTGGCGCAATTACGCACCGACCTACAACTACCCAAGTGCTTGCAAATTGTTGGCTATTTACGCCGTATGCAGGCATTCGGCAACAATGAATTGAAGTTGAAGTTTTTGCAAGCGCGTGATGCTTGGCTTACGGGCACGCTGAAAGCGATTTCAAAGGAGGATGGTGGGTGTGTGTGACATTGTTGTATTGTTGTAGCTTTAACTCATTTGTGCATTTCAGCTCAGCAACATTTGACCAAAACCATCGAGGTAACGCGCATCCATTTGTTTAATATTATAACACAATACCGGGCGATTTTTCCTGACGAAGAGCCAACTGCAGTTACGGTCGTCAAACCTTTGCAGGGAGTCAGCTGCGATGGTGAACGACTATTCCAGGCATGGCTGCATAGGAAGGTAATTAATAATAGCGTTTCGAATATTGGTTGTGAAAGAAGGCAAACATAGGATTCTTTATGGTGGGTGGAATGGTTTCAATAGCGCGCGATCAGCTGGTCGTGGAAAAGTCCTTATTTGTATTGCTTGAGATAAAAAAAAACTGTTCAGAAATATTTGAAAGTTTTATCATTAAGACTGACTCTAGTTCTAAAGCCACAAAGATCGTCTAAAGCTCTTTTAGAAGATTCGATGTTTTAACTACCGGATCCCTTATTTCTGTCTCTCAATTTCTTTATTTTATTTAAGGGGGTAGTATGGTTAATTCGGTGTAAAACAAGCATATTTTTCGAAATTTTTTTTGTCGACACAGTTGATTTATTTAAAATTTTAAAATTACTTAATTATAAAGTCATATTTAAAGAATATTGTGTGAAATTTTCATTGATTTTTATGAAGAAATGAGTTGGTGGCAGCGAATCTTCGCGGACGTCTCATAAAAAAGTTTTATTGCAGAACTCATTACTGGATCAACTAAAATCAAAAAACCAAATTGATTTCATCAGCTAATAAAGTTTCGCAGGTAACAACGTCGAATTTTTTTTTTTTTTTTTTTTAATTTTTTAAAGCGCTTTGAAGTCAAAACACCGATTTTTCATAAAAAAACTTGAAAACTTTGTTGTTTTAAAATATGACAAAATTTAAAAAAAAAAAAAACTCGACGTCATTACCTCGTGAATAAAGTAAAGAAACAAAAAAACCAAATTTGAAAAGAATCGGTGCAGTAGATATGAATCTACAGTGGACACCGACCGTAAAAAAGGCAAGTGTGAGAAAAACGCGTTTAAAGATTTTCGGCAGCGTGAAATCCGGTTGGAGAGGTAGATACTTAATCCTTTGTGTCTTTGTCAATTTTACTCTAATGAATGTGATAGAATAATTAAAAAAAAAAAAAAAATGAAAAAAAAAAAAAAATACCATACTACCCCCTTAAGTCAAATTAATATAAGTTCTCTATTGTATTTCGAGTGTTTTCTGTCATGAAAAATCTTCTCATAAAATCCATTTGCTGTTGGGAGTCGGCTAAAACTGTAGGTCCATCCATTTCTAGAACAATATTAAGACGCACTCCACAAATAGGAGGAGGAGCTCGGCCTTGAGGCAAAGATACGCGGGTCTCTCAAGGCAGCTGAAGCTACTTTGAACATGGAAGACTCCTTATTTGTATTGCTTGTGGCGACTTTTCAAAAAGATTTTAAGATTTTATCATAAAAATTGACTCGGAAGAGTCAAAGCCAACGAATATGTTAGACGATGTTCACTCAGAAGATTTGATGTTTTAACTACCGGATCCATTGTATCTGTCTCTCAATTTTTTATCTTATTTATATATCTTTATTCCAGATTGATGACTTTCTGCAAACTTTGGAATCCGATTTAGAACGCGGCGTTAGCTCATTCGACACCGTACTCGGACAATGCATGTACTTTGGTCTCTCATTCAGTCGCGTTGGTGCCGATTTTCGTGCACTTATGGTGCCCATCTTCCTGCGCGTAATAAGAAAAAATTTCGAAAATGCCATTTTTACAGTAAATAAAAGTTTCGCGCAAGAGCTGGAACGCTATACGCTGATTAATAAGGTAACATTGCATACACGCGGTCACAAAGTGGACACAGCCACTGCAGCCGGCAGCACAACAAAACAGGAACAGGAGTCCTTTTCACCGCCGGAAACGCTGCTCGATTTTCATCCGCTAGCCTCACTCTGTAATGGCTACTTGAATGCACTGAATGAGTTACGTCTTTGTGCGCCCATCGCTTTGGCGAATGATGTGACGCGCGCGCTGCAATCGTCGCTGGAGTTCGTGGCCACTAAGGTGCTGGGCTTTTATAGGCAAGAGCAACAGGCATTCACCGGTGCTGAGCGTGAAACTTTTGTAAAATTATGCACATGTTTGGCTTACGATTTAATACCCTATATGCAGCGTTGCATACACGCCATCTTTCCACAGCAGACACTCACCAATCACTTGGGTATAAATCTGTTAACATTGGAGCAACAGCAGATCACTTACCTGCAACAGCAAAAAATATTGGAGCCTCTAAAGCATCTGTTGCCAAGCAAAATGCCCGAGATGTTGCTGAAGCAAGAACAGGCGAAAGCGTTGGTGGCCTCGGAGGTGGAGCAAAATGCCGCGGCGGTTATCACTGCGGAGGGTTAATCGCTTGGAAGTGAAATATAATGAAACAATATGTACTAATCCTTAATATATGTAAAAAAAAATACTTCAAAAAACTTGAATCCACAAATTAATAAAACACGCATATATGATATGAGTCACTAATACATATGCATGTTGAAGAACTAGATAAAAACTCATTTAGCAGCTACAACTGACCACAAATATCAAATTCATATGCCCCACAACCAACAGCAAACCACCCTCATACTTCATTGCTTGCACGGGCTCACATCTGCATGTGTGTGTGTATGTACATATGTACACCACTACAGTACAAAAGTAAATACTACATAATGTAATTTATGAATTACAATTAAAAAGGAAAAATTAACCACATGACCTGAAGCGCAAATAAGTTGAGCATCAGCAGCTGCAACAGCAGCAGTCTCGTCCAGCCACCCACACATTTATCCATCTATCCATCCATTCAACCTCGCCCTCACCCTCACACTCGCATTTCGTTGTTGTTTTCGTCTCTCGCCGGCTTGGTCGAAGTTTTATTTCACTACTTTGGCATTTGTGCTTTGGTCATCATTTTTGTGCAGCTGGTGTAGTGAAACTCCCCATTTGGTCATTTGGCAATTATCCCGATAAATTAGCAGAAATAGTAGCGACGCCAGCAATCCACAATGTCCAAGCTAGCTAACTGTCAGGACAATAGCTGAAAATCAAATAAATGAACAAAATGTTAGTGCGGCAAAGGCGGCAGCAGCAGAAAGCAACACTTTTCAAATGTGTTTGTTGGCATAGTTGTTGTTGGTTTGTGTGTTGCTATACAAGCTGACAAAATCGACAAATGAATGGACGAGTAGATAATTTTCGCATTTATAAAATCGGCAATGCGCTTAAGTAGCGCAGAAATAATGAAGGGATGGGGTGGGGGTTGAGAGAGGACAACAGGGGGTGGGTGTGAATGAGCAAGTGTTATGGATATTTTTCCGAATATCTGCTCATATGCCAACATAGATATGTATCTACATATTAGGCAATTATACAGTTATGTGGATGTATATAAATATTAGTAGTTATGTATGAAGTGTATGCCGTTATATTATATACATATACACATTTAATTGCCTGTGTGAACTGATACTTAGTTGATTAAAAACAATAGTAAACACCCATATGAATATTTCTTGTAGATGGCAAGTAAAAGTGAACGAGAGGCGAACACTTCAACTTTAAGGTCTACAGCTTCATTGCAATACTTCAGCAATATCTCATCTATAATTATTTCTTTTAATAAATCGGTGATGATACTGGTATAAGCTGAGCGTTTGTGCCTCTCTTCCGGCTGTACCAGACCGCAATACTTACTTGTTCTCCATAAGGCATCGCCGTCGAGAAGCAAGTGCAATGATGGGGAGCGTTTGAGGAACGGTACCCCAGACAGTGCTAGGGCTATGTTCAGAAACGCATTATAATGCGCAGTACTTGCAGCGCTGGCAGCACTGTCAATGTGACAATTCATGCAACTGATAGATTTGTTGAAAAATTGCAAATAGATTTGTTGCATTTATGAACGCGCTGTGCAGTAAAATGGAATTGTTACTAAGTTTGGTCATGGAAGATGTATGTGAGGAAAAAACCGATAGTCTTTTATTAAATTTAAGAAAAAAAAACGTGTAAAGCTTAAAAGAAGGACATATCTTGTCAAAAGTTTAATATCAAAACGGAAAATACCCAAAAATAAGTTTTTCGAGACTGTGCGGTTGTACGACTTGAAGTTTGTGGAGAATTTGATGGCTCAACATCATTATATATATATATATATAATTGGCGCGTACACTTCTGTTAAGTGTTTGGCCGAGCTCCTACTCCTATTTATGGTGTGCGTTTTGATGTTGTTCCACAAATGGAGGGACCTACAGTTTCAAGCCGACTCCGAACGGCAAATATTTTTATGAGGAGCTTTTTCATGGCAGAAATACACTCGGAGGTTTGCCATTGCCTGCCGAGGGGCGACCGCTATTAGAAAAATGTTTTTATAAATTTTGCTTTCACCGAGATTCGAACCAACGACCTCTCTGTGAATTCCGAATAGTATCACGCACCAACCCATTCGGCTACGGCGGCCGCCAACATCATTAGGTTCCGTTAATATCGACATCGGCAGCTCAACTGAGCTTTGTAAATTTTGAGTGGGCACATTGATTGAGTGCCTGGTACCATACACCTCATCAAAGTCTTCGTAGTGAAGCCATGATGTTGATTCTCTACCGGATGTATTGTTTCTTTTTTTTATTCGCTTATATGTGATGAGTAAATTAGAAAATTCTCGCTGGGCGATGTTTCTATATATTTTTAAATCTTTATTAACTTTTTTTACTTCATCTACGACCTTAGCCCACGCTCTTTTTCCTCCTTCCCGACGTGAACTCGTTCTCCATGCTCAGTTGGACTCTGAGCAGTAATTTTATCTCCGATGTACTAAAGTAATCACTAAAACCAAGAAAAGTATAATAAAATAAAGTTTAAATATCGTATTTTTCATCAATTTTTGTATTAAAAGCTAAAATAAATGATTAAATACCCACTTTTCATCAGACATTGTACTAGCGTATTTATTGGCATTGACTTTTGATACAAAAATGACGTTTAAGAGCGCGTTGCATTTGCAGTACTGCCACATTTGCATTTTTGAACGCACTGCTCACTCTGAAATGGTGTGTTTCGCATTATAATGCATTGTTGAACATACCCTAGTTTACTGGGGCTGGTTTAGAGACCAAATCTCTAAACAAAGGAAGATAAAGCAAGGAGTTCTACAAAGCGGTGTCCTTTCACCCTTGCTTTTCAACTTATACCTATATCTCGAAGCTCCCCCAGCCACCAAAGGGGTCTCTCTGGTCGCCTACGCCGACGACTGCACGATAATGGCGACGGACAATGACAGTGATGACTTGTAAGAACATGGGGAAAAAGTGGTTAAATGTAAATTGGGATTTAAAAAATGAAATAGTATGACATTTTGGACGTAGGTTAGGACAGATTTTAAAAGCAAGACTAAGAAGAAATTGTCTCAAAAATAGAATAGAATCGACAATAGTCTTTTCTACTATCAGTTGACATTCGCAAGATTGGTCTCGGAGATTTATCTCCGCGCACAGACTAATCGTATACTTGTTTGTTTAACAGTAATAGAAGCGCCGTCAGTGTAGGTCGTCTTCGTCTAGCTCATCTAAAGGTAGACCCAGGAAACATGCTGTTTCGTCGGGTTGGGTCCAGAGGGAAAGGGGTGTTAGATGAGTCGGTTTTAGAGGGCATGTGGAAAGGTGGTTGGTGTCGTGCGGGGTGCCTTCACATGCCGGACATATGTTTGGTATGTCGGGGTCGATTCTGGATAAGTAGGAGTTTAACCTGCTATAGTATCCAGAACGTAATTGTGCCTGTGTTACACGTGTCTCACAGGGAAGCTGGAGTTCTCCATCTGCTATAGGTGGTGGTTGGATCCCGAATACGGCATTCACAGGACGGGAGCTTAAGAAGGTGGTGACAGTCTCCCGGTGAATGTCGTTTATTCACTATCTAAACACTGTCTGGTCCAGCAAATTTCTGTCAGTTTTGTCCTGGATTTCGTCGGCGAAGTTTAAGAGCTCAAGCAGGTGTCAACAGGTACCTGCGGTAACATCCTAGCAGGAACTGCTCGCTGAGCAGTTTGTTAAGCTCCATTACAGAGAGCATTTGTGCCTCGTTGTGAAGGTGTTGAACAGGGGACATCAGGAGGCAACCGGTCGCTGTCCGAATGGCAGTATTTTGGCATGTATGTAGCTTTATCCACTGCGTGCCATTTGTTCCAGGCGACCAGACAGGTGCAGCATAGTACATTCTCATGGCAGCTGGTTCTACGTTACCGGAGTGACTCGGGTTTTTCCCGACCAAGGGCTGCCGCCCCACTAAACTAGCCCTGTCTAGTGAACAGCATATCACCACAATCGTGTACTCTTCTGCTTCGCTTGGAAACTGCCCATCACCACTGACTGCCTTGTTTTGGGAGAAAAATCTATTTCCTGTGTCACTGCTACAAATTCTAGACTAAACTTGAAAAACAGAATATATGTGTAATATTGAGATATTACAACTCACGAACGCCGAGCTCCTCCTGTTTGTGCTGTGCGTCTTTATATTTTTTTTACAATTACGCTTTATGTCATCACCGTACGGCAGATGGTTTTTTATGAAGAACTTTTAAATGACAAAAATACACTGGGAGACTTGCCATTGCTGGCGAGGAGGCACCGAAGCTGTGAATCCTGATAATACAGAACTTCGTCTTGGTATGAAAAAGAATAAGGCTCCAAATACGCAATTCCGGAGCTCCAGTGCTACCCTCTGCAAGCAAAAAACACCTACATATATGTAAGTATATCAGGTATGTATATCAAAAATTTTCAGCCGCTTTAAATTTATTTGTACACAGGAACATATAAAACATGCTTTTGACTGGGAGCAGATGAGTGAGTAAAGGTTACTATTGCTTATTTAGATTATTTCATAGAATCGTGGTACATGTGAACAATGAACAATGTGAAATTCAAACATGGCTAGGAACAGCTGTGCGAGAACAGTTTTTTACGGCTAATTTAAGTTAATTCGTTGAATACTGGTAAATGTAAAAATTTCAAAGTTAATCACGGTGGGAACCGTTGAGTGAGAACAGTTTTTTACAAGCCATTTAAGTTGATTCATGCATATGAAAATTTTAATGTATATTCATTGTTGGGAACAGTTGAGTGAGAACAGTTTTTTATGACTCATTTAAGTTGATTCGTTGAATAATGGTGTATATGCAAATTTTTAAGTATGATCATGGTTGGGAACAGTGTAGTAGGAACACTCTCTACAACTGAATAGAAAATCTCAGCAGATAAGGTAAAATAATATAACAAATGTCAGGAAAGCTGTATATTTTTGAGGTGTTTTGATCAAAATTTTATTTGAGAACAGTTGTATACCCTGTATTTGTTCATATCGTAAATCAAGGGTAGTCCACACAAGGTGATTTCGGTTTTGCAGCTCATTTGTTTTCTGGTGTTGTTGTTGTTGCAGCAGCATACGAGTACACGCAAGGGGAATGCTGCTCCTGAGTAACAGTCCTTGGCCGGATATGAACTCGCGTCGCTCTGGTGACGTAGAACATACTTTTGTGGGAACGCTGATTTATTTTTTTTATGATTTGGTTGTTGGAATGCTAAAATGCCCTGCTTCTTTGTTGTCGCCTTTTCCGTTTGTTTACATTCCTATAGAAATTTTTATCTTCAAGCAATCCAATCGCCAAAAATTGTTGCTCTATCGAAGTCATCTTCCACGAATTTGCAACTTACCACGAAAATGATTTTACATGATTCACCTGCTTTATTCACTTATTGATTTTATTAACACCTTCAAAACTTCTTTAAAAACATATGGAATAAATATGTACACATATATTACACACACATACAGACACATATACAAGCACTGAGTACGTTCGCCATATTTGTGGTTGCGTGCACTAATTGCCAGGAAACGCGAATTCAAAGTCGCATTGTTTAGATTTTCCAACAATCGCCCACGCGATTGAGCACATAAACCGATTGACAAATGGCCAAGTGCTTAGACCGAACACTTAAACATACATATATACATATCTACAAAGGCATATATATGTATATACATATACATAGGTGTGTGTATACATATGTATATACGCGGGTAGGGTGAGGAGAATTTCCGATTAAGTTGATGGCCCTTGAGGTCCAAAATGACGCTAACGAATACGCCAAATATGAGTACGCAGAGATGCGGAGGTGGAGACATTTGACTAACAAAAATCGCGGCTTTACAACGGTAAATTGAAACTGACGCATAACGAACAACTAAAACCTATTCAACAAATTGTTGTGAGTAAAAGCAAAGTGCAAAGCAATTGATTGGTTGGATGGGCGTTTGAAGGCACCATATGAGTTTGGGGTGTGTGAGTGAGGATGTGTGCGTTGTGTGGTCAGTTCAAGGCGAGTCAATATTTATGCAATTTCGCGCGCAATCACTAAAATTCGCCGAGAAAAAAGCCACTAAAAATCCACCAGCCGCTACAACTACAATTTTTCTTTGTTCTCGATTGCCACGCTTAGTCGCGTATACGCCCCGGGGCATCAAGGACATGCCAACGTTTTTCATATACGATATGCAATTTCGCGAACTAAATACATATGTACATATACACTCGTATATATATAGCAAATGCAATGGCATTAATAGAGAGCATATGAAAGTAGTAGCGATAGCAGAAGTAGAAGAAGATGGGGCAGTGGATAGTGGAGAGTGAGCAGTGGGCAGTCGGGAAGTGAACTTTGCTCAATAGTCTTTTTGTACGCAAAAATAGCACGAGAGATGCACTGCGATTGCATGCCTACATGTGGATGCATGTTTCTATGTGTATTTCGTATGTAAGCATTTTGATGCGTACCGAAATTCGCACCGTATATTGGTTGATCGTGTTTTTTTTTTTTTTTTTTTTTTTTATCCGAAGGGGGAATCTTACATAGATACCGTCAATACAGACGGCATGCACGATTCATACTGATCGCTAAAGGTGCACCTCATTCGGGACCACGCACAGTCAGTATTACTACTAAACTGGACTTGCGAAACAGTACACCTACGTACTAAACCCTAACTCCGACCTCTGTAGCTTTCGTTTGCCCTGCGGTACCGCCGTTTAAGCATTGCATCGCAGGGCCAAGCTAGCCATTATGGCTCTTCATTTGTATTTCTTTCTCCGTCTACCCTTCATTACTTCTTTGTCTTCGTTCCTTACTGCGTTCCCATTCCTTTTTCCGCAGTTCCTGTAACGCATTCGCGGACCATTCTTTCATCTTGGCCCACACCAATTTCGACTGCAGCATGTGATTTACAATGTTGCCCGGGGTTATTTTTTCTTTTACGATTTCTTCAATGCACATTCTTTCAGATGCGTACCTCGGGCAGGAGAAGAAGACATGTTCCACGTTCTCACTACCGTTGCCGCAGAACGAGCAGTCAGCTGCGTCCTCGTGGCCGAGTCTTTGGAGATACTCTCTATAGCATCCATGCCCCGTCAGGAACTGTGTGAGATAGTAATCTGTGTCTCCATGTCCTCTCTCAACCCAGGCCTGTACGCTTCTGATAAGTTTATGCGTCCATCTCCCTTTTGTCGCTTGGTCCCAGCGATTTTGCCACTCACTTATGCTCCCCCGTCTTTCTTCTTTACGCTCTTCCGCCGTTAATCGCCTGTTTAGGTTTTTGGCTTTGTCGTACACTCTACCCAGTTCAGAGGCCATTATATCTGGTGGCATGATACCCGATATGACACATACTGCTTCGAACGACACTGTCCTGAAAGCACAGGCAACTCTAATGGAAATAAGTCTAAAAACTATTTCCGCCTTCTTCGCGTACGTTTTCTGTATCAGGGCTTTACCCCATATGGGTGCTGCATACATGAGTGTAGACTGGGTAACTCTAGCCAGGAGCGCTCTTCTACTCTGAGTGGGACCACCGATGTTGGCCATAATCCTTGACAGTGCCGCCGTCACCATGGCTGCCTTTCCGCATGCTTTTTTGATGTGCTCCCTGAAGCTTAGTCGAGCATCGATCATTACACCCAAATATCGTAGTGCCGCCTGTGTTGTGACGTTGAACCCATCAATGTTTAGTGTGGTCGTTTCTAATTTTTTTCTACTCGTAATGAGAACTGCCTCTGTTTTTTGCCCGGCTAGCTGGAGTTTAACCGCCGTTAGCCATTGTTTGACCTTTGTTGTTGCCTCGCTGCAGATACTCTGGATCTGGGGGATTGTTTTGGCGACTATGGTCAACGCAATGTCGTCAGCGTATCCTATTATTTGCACTCCCCTCGGCATTGGGAGTTGCAGTACCCCATCATATAATACATTCCATAGCATCGGGCCCAGTACAGAACCCTGCGGTACTCCGCCCGTCACTGCGTATCTCTTTGGACCTTCATCTGTATTGTACAGTAGTACTCTTTCCGACAGATAACTGTTTATAACCCGTACTAAGTATGCTGGCGTTTTTTTCTCTTCAAGAGCCTTTATAATATGGGGCCAGTATGCCGAGTTGAAGGCGTTCTTAACATCCAGGGTGACAACTGCACAGTATTCTTTATTACCATGCATCCACCTGTCACCCTCAATAGCCTTACTCGCAATGTTTGTCACCCTCCTGACGGCATCGATGGTTGAACGACCTTTTCGGAAACCAAACTGATGTTCGGATAGTTCAGCCGGCACTTTCTCCAGGTGCTGTTCCAGGCGCGTGCAGATTAGTTTCTCCAGGATTTTGCCCATAGTATCTATCATGCAGAGTGGCCGATAAGAACTTGGGTCACCCGCTGGCTTATTTGGTTTCTGAAGTAGGACTAGTTGTTGTTTCTTCCATACTTTCGGAAACATGCCTTCATTTATACACTTGGTGAAGTGTTCTGCAAATGGCTTTGCGTTGCGCCTGATAGCGATCTTCAGCGCCTTGTTCGGAATGCCGTCAGGTCCTGGAGCCTTAGCATTGCCGAAACTTTCCGTTGCCAAAATCACCTCTGCTTCACTGATTGTGACACTATTTTCTGCTGCGTGGCACTGGGTCTGGCTTGGTTGCAGGTCTTGCTTTGGAAAGAGTGTCTGTACAATCTTTTCTAAGAGAATGGGGCAAGTGGGCGCCTGTCCTCTACCTCCTTTGACCTTGGCCATAACGAGTTTGTAGCCATCACCCCACGGGTTTTCGTCCACATTCTGGCACAGTTCTTTAAAGCTGGCTGCCTTGCTGCTTTTAATGGCTTTCTTTAATTGTTTCCGCTTCTTTTTAAAGTTCTCGCGGAGCCTGTTGTGTTCTGCCAGCCCATAACTCCTTTGGGAAAGGCGCCTTGCTTTTTTGCATTCGCTTCTTAGGGTGCTGATCTCCTCGTTCCACCAGTATACAGGCTTTCTGGGAGCGCTCTGTCTTTTCCTGCACATAGCGGCATCGCACGCTCTGCTAACATGTTTTACTAGCAGCTCCGCCTGAAGTTCCACATCGTTGGTGCTAGGTGGGGTCTTTTCTAGCATGATTTGGAACATTTCTTCATCAAGCGTCTCCACCCTCCAACCCTTATTCTGTTTTCTCTGTGCGGTTTCTTTTCCATGCGAAAAGTCCACCTTAATGGCGAGGTGGTCACTGCCTGTGTAAAAGTCACTCACTTGCCAGCTTGCTGATCGTACTAGAGTTCTGCTGGCGTAAGTGATGTCGATTATTGATGCACGACCATTCACTTCGAAGGTGTTTTTTCCTCCAGTGTTTAGCAGAACCACATCAAGCAGTGAGAATGCCTTAATCAAGGCATCTCCCCTTTTATTGGTGTATCTGCTACCCCATTCCAAGGCCCACGCATTGAAATCACCCGCAATCACGTTTGGTGTGGTGCCGCGAGCGTTTTGCACAAGTTCATCCAGTAGGTTTTCGAACTCTACTTGCGTCAGTTTCGGTGGCGCGTAGCAACTGTAGAAATAGATGCCACGTATTTTTGCTCGGGTATAGTAATCACTGTGGGTGTGCGGTTTGTCCTGCAGGGTATTTCCTCCACAGGCCCAAATAGCAGCTTTACTTTTCCTGTCCGAGACCCACGTTCCGACGTTTAGGTTTTTATGCTGGTCGCTGACTAGCACAACGTCCACCTTATTTTCGTATACCCTTTGTTTTAAGAGCTCTTGTGCAGCCTCGCAATGGTTTAGATTGATCTGCTCAATCCTCATTTTTTGGTTTTAATATACGCCGCTTGATACAGGGGACATTTTCTGCTTCCAATCTGATGGCTTGTATCTTCTCTTCCATTCCTTTTACAAGCTCCGCAGAAGGGCTTTTTTTCGCATACTTTTGCTTGGTGACCCTTTTCTCCACATTTGAGACAGTTCTGGCTTCTGTCGTCTTCGTTTGTACACGCCCTCGCTAGGTGCCCATACTCCAGGCATCTGTAGCACCTCCTCAAGTCAGGCTTTTCTCTTATTCGGCATACCGTCCAGCCGATTTTGAGTTTTTGTTTCTCAAGCAGTCGCCTTGCGTCCAGTGCTGGTAGGCTTATCACTGCTGTTTGCGTGCCTGCATACGCCGCTCTAACGCTTTTTATTGCGTTTGCACTAAATAGGTTAAGCTCCTTAACTTGCGTTCGTATTGCCTCACCTATGTCCTCTTTGGTTGTGATTTCATCTAAATCACGGATCTCCACCAACATCTCGTGGGTTAGGACCTTGATTTGCGCCTGGTCACCTAGCACCTTACCAATCTTCTTCTGGTAGACTCCTGTATTGGCCA
>JAYXIM010027910.1:0-29528 GCA_037575425.1 Anastrepha fraterculus
CATTGTCAAATGAATAAGTTCGTGCGGTTTTACAACAGATGGCGTAACTTGATTATTATTCCATCGATCCACATTTCCAAACATTCATTGGAGAGTTACTGTCGTAAGGCACAAACGTCAGTATAAGTTTTTTATTTGAAGCGTAAACAACAATATTTTTACCACACTTGAAAATGTCGAATTTCGTGCCAAATAATGTGTTTTTGCGGGGAATTCTTCTTCATTATTTTAATATGAAGAAAAAAGCAGCCGAAAGTCATCGTATCTTGGTGGAAGTTTATGGTGAGCATGCTCTAGCTGAGCGAACGTGCCAGAAGTGGTTTGCACGCTTTAAAAGTGGTGATTTTGGCTTGGAAGACGAAGAACGCGAGGGTGCGCCGCCAAAGTTCATGGATACCGAATTGGAGGAATTGCTCGATCAAGATCCGGCTCAAACGCAAGAAGAGGTTGCAAAAACTTTGGGAGTTGATCAATCAACCATTTCCAAACGTTTAAAAGCCATGGGAATGATCCGAAAGGTAGGCCATTGGGTGCCGTATGAATTGAAGCCAAGAGACGTTGAACGCCGTTTTATGGCATGCGAACAACTGCTTCAACGGCACAAAAGAAAGGGTTTTTGCATCAAATTGTGACTGGCGATGAAAAGTGGGTCCATTACGACAATCCAAAACGTCGGGCAAGGTATGGATACCCTGGCCATGCTTCAACATCGACGTCGGCGCAGAATATTCATGGCCTGAAGGTTATGCTGTGTATCTGGTGGGACCAGCTGGGTGTTGTGTATTATGAGCTACTGAAACCGAATGAAACGATTACGGGGGATGTCTACCGACGACAATTGATGCGTTTGAGCCGAGCACTGCGAGAAAAACGGCCGCAATACGCCGATAGACACGACAAAGTTATTTTGCAACATGACAATGCTCGGCCACATGTTGCACAAGTGGTCAAAACATACTTAGAAACGCTCAAATGGGATGTCCTACCCCACCCGCCGTATAGTCCAGACCTTGCGCCATCCGATTACTATCTCTTCCGATCGATGCAACATGGCCTGGCTGACCAGCACTTCCGTAATTACGATGAAGTCAAAAAATGGATCGATTCGTGGATTGCGGCAAAACCGACCGAATTTTTCACAAAGGGAATCCGTGAATTGCCAGAAAGATGGGAAAAAGTAGTAGTAAGCGATGGACAATACTTTGAATATTAAATTTGTAACCATTTTACGTCAATAAAGTTTCAAATTTCGAAAAAAAACCGCACGAACTTATTCATAGTCCATTAAGAAAACCAACGATTCTGTCAAATCAGCCAATAAAATCATTGTAATCATAAAGTCGGACCGGCATGGGAACACATATTCATTTGCCTAAGAACTGGAGAAAGAAAGAACGCTGACTATAGGGTCAAGCTGCGATCGGTCGCAACGCGAGCCATGTGTGCTTGGGAATTGCGATACAACCGAGGATCTCTCTTCCAACAGGTGCTACTTTGTACTAAGTAGACAATTGACTTATAAAGTCCTCTCTTGATGAACAAAACTAACACTTCTCTCAACAATACGTCTCTCGTCATGCACTTCCTAAACTTGAACGATAACAAACCTGGAGCGACGGCCCTTAGTGTGTTCGGGACAAAAACTTTACGGCGGATTTATGGACCTTTACGCCCTAGCAACATGGACGGAAAATGAGCTGTATTAGATATACGAAAACATGGACATAGTGCAGCAAGTTTAAAATTCAGCAGCTCCACTAGCTAAATTATGACTCACTAGACACACACGCACCGGCAAATGCTCGAAACGATGCCTGAAGATGGTAGCAGAGGAAGAGGAAGGCAGTGGAGGCGTTAGAAGGATTAAGTGGAGAAGGATTTGACTTCAATTGGCATTTGTAAGTGGCGTAGGGAAAGAAACTGCTGGCACGCTTTGTTAAGAAGAAGAAGAAAAACTGGAGATTAGCCATGAAACAATTTACAACTATTTGGATAACACATGAAAGGACGTATCAAACGAGCGCCATCAGGCCCAATTCAGACCTTTACTACTATCAACTGGTCAGAAACATTTTATTTAGTCCCGTCGCACCAACGACATGAGGAGCTTGCTCACACTAAAACAAACCTTTCCTCTTCGACTGACCTCCAACCGGGACTGCATATTTGCGAGGTGATCGTGTCTATTGACTTCAATAGGAACCTGCATCCAGGCCCTCCTTATGAATGTAATACTTCGTCGTCCAATTACTTACACTTACAGGCTTGGGACTTATGAATGTAATACTTCGTCGTCCAATTACTTACACTTACAGGCTTGCGACTTATGAATGTAATACTTCGTCGTCCAATTTCTTACACTGAAGGTGGGATCAAAAGGGATATCGAAAATGCGATGATGTCATGACCAATACCGTCTTGTCACTGTATGATTTACTTGTGAATGATAAACTCAGGCGGCTGTGATTATCGTCAGTTAGTCTCTAGTCGACCACCACTGGAACTCTGCTTCTAAATGAATACAAACTCCGACGTCATAACTATCAGCCGTTAGCTATTACTATTGAAACAGTTTTGTTCGCCTTTCCTCATCGAGCTCACTCAGTGACCGCATCACCAGCTTAGCAAACTTGCACGCCGTGTTGAGATGCACATGATGCTCATTAGATCGGACACGCTATTTACCCACACAAATGAGAACTTTCAATCAAGTTTTTCGTGAAGAGGTCTAATAGAGTGGTAGCAAAACTACTTCTCAAACAGCGATTGGGATAGTACAGAAGATTTTCTTTGCCTGTGTCTCATCTTTGCCAGACTTAGATGATAAACTTTTCGTGTTTGGATGCATTTAGATTGGACTTGCTACATTGTCTTACTCTCGGCAAACTGGTATCGTTCATAAATAAGGATTTGTTATTGCAGCTGCATAAACATTCCTCATACATGTATGCGGAGTGCTGCTGGAGTGGCAGTCCTTGTAAATTCGGGTCATTCCGGTAACGTAGAACAGATAGTCGTGCGTGACACCCCGCTTGTGTCTGCCTATGCTTTAAATACTCTTCTTTAAGTGTAATGAGTAATATTGCCTTTCAGAGAAACAAGTGTATAATGCATATTAAAATATAATTAATATTGTTGTCCTAAAAACTCGAAAATACACAATTTTGTAATGTTTATTTAATATTAAAATTAAAATAATAAAAATGAACATTAATGCGTATTTACAAAGGTTGACAAACTACAGCCAACCAGGACACCCAAAAGTTGTGTCTAAAAATGCATGGGCTGTGGCACGCCTTTACTCCACATTGTACACAGATGGTACGCGAAAAAAGGCTTGGGAACCGCCATTCTAGACGATTGCGGTGGGAAAGAACTGCCACAACAAGGCAACCTAAAAAAGAGCAAAGATAAATGTGATTAGCTTAGGTAGAGTGGGGTAACCAACAATAGCGGGAGCGAGCTTCTGGTCAGCTCGTTTAAGTGTTTATTCTTTTGAGCTTGATGACGCAAAAGGTTTGTTAGCGCACACTGCTGTGATGCGGCTAAACACCTTTAAATAGAAAGAGGCGTAAAATTAAATCGAAAGATTTATATTTTTTGCAAATGGCGTCGTACATCAATCATATTTGACACTTGTTAACTAGACAGCTGCAGTATACAAATAGAAAAATAATGGATCGGGTAAAGGTCAAAATAAAGATTTACATCACTCAAGGGAATGAATTTAAGCAGAAGTCGCTTAAACATTAGAGCTCATCATCTTACTTATCCACTGCTCTTGGACGAATTTATTTATTTTTTTGTTAATTTAATAATCTTAAAATGCAGTATTTCTTACAGACTATCAAATACAGATTAATGCTAACTAATTCAATCAAAAATAAATTAAACTTATACTTACAATTTACTTGTTTCATTGTCATGAATGAAATAAAATTTAACATTTATTATAATTTATAAAGAAAGAATATTAAAAAACACTTAGAATTTAGTTTAAAATTCATTTAGTAACAATTTGAAGTGGTACTTTGTAGAAGAAAAATCTAGGCCAATGTGATTTGAAAACAATTTAAATTTTCTCAAATTTTTAGAAATCGGGGCATTGGAAGGAAAATTAGTTCTAGCCACCCTTACCAGAAAATATCATGATTTCGTTTGCTTCGCTGAAGAATATTGAAATTAGTTTTCTCGAGTAGCGATGGGGAGTCAATCGCCCCATTTACCAAATCGAAAACGAAAGTGAGGGTGACAATAGTGTTTCTAAAATATCTAGTGTTTCTCGATTAATTAGCAAGCACAAACTTTTATAAAATGGAATTGGATAAGAGAAATTCAAAGAAGGCAAAGAACAACGCATAAAAGCTTTATTGGCACGTATTTCAACTTCAAACGCATGGATCAACAAATTCCAAACTCAAACGTCGATTAAAGGAAGCAGAGAATGTGACTTTAAAATGGTGTCATTTACCATAAACTGAAAAGAAATTCACACCAAAATCACACCAAAAATTCCCTTGATTTGGATAAACTGGAAGCACAAGCGTGGTACTAAGTGGGTATAAGTGAAAAAAATTTAGAATAAGAAACACAAAAAAACTTGCTTTTATTTAAATTTAATTTATTCATTTTTTATTTAATTTAATTTTTTTTATTTTATTTATTTTTTTTTTATTTTTTTATTTTTTTTATTGCATCCCAAAAAAGGAGTGTTTTACATTAATTGGCGACAGCTTAGCTGCAAGCCAATAATTTATAACAAGTACAAAGATTACAATTAAATTAATGTATATAAATATTATATAAAATAGTTAACAATTTTACAAACAAGAAAAAACGTTTACTGTAAAAAGTTTCGGACTATATAACAAGAATTGAGTAAAGCTGCTTTCTGCATGTCGAAAATTAAATATTCTGTGAGTTGAAGAGTTTTCACGTTGTCTGCTAAGTTTTTATGCACTAGTCCGTGGGCTGAGATGATAATTGGTAGTATGTGCACCTTCCTTAGCTTCCACTGACGTTTGGCATCAATGCCTAAGTCAGAATATTTGGATACTTTTTCCGCATATGTTTTTTGCATGTTTTTGTTTAAAGGAACAGCAATATCAACCAGTCGTTTGAGATTTATCAATCAGGAAAATATCTGGCCTATTGTAGTCTCTTGTGGCATTTGTTAAAATTGTTCGGTCGTAATATAGAAGGTAGTTGGAGTCTTCTTGACCAGGTTCTGGGGTGTATCTGAAGTACGGTATTTTGCTTGGATATTTTATTTTATTTTATTTTATTTGAGCTTAATCCATCTCGGCTATTGCCGGAGATTACACATCGCGGATAAAATATTCAAGAGATTGTGCTCTGGTGGAGCGTAGTCCAAGTTCTGCGCCCATGCGATTGCTATTGCTTAAATATTTAAAAATCTACGAACTATTGCACATGTGTCCAGTATGGTCAACTTCTGCATGTCTTCTAAATGGTGTTGGCAGTCATACTTCTTCAAATTTTTGATTAGATGCTTAGGCACTAATCCAGTGGACCATATAATTATTGGAATTATATTCACTTCCCTCGCTTTGTACATCTGTTTCAGTTCTATGGCCAAAGCTGCATACTTCGATACTTTGGTGGAGTATGTGCTTTGGATGTTGCGATTCAGGGGCACCGCTATATCGATTACTTCGATTGTTTTATTTATCTTGTCGAACAAGATAATGTCAGGTTTGTTGGCAGCTGCTGTTTGATCTGTGGATATAAATCTGTCCCAGTACAGTTTAAAATTTGCATTTTTCAATATTGGCTTTGGTTCATATTTAAAATACAAGACTTCTGCTTGTAAGAGACCGTGTTTTATCGCAAGTTGTTGGTGGAGGATCTTTGCTATATTGTTATGTCTCATGACATATTCACGGGGGCAAGTACGCTACATCCAGCAATTACAAGGTCGATTGTTTCGCCGTAAATGCCGCACCTTCGGCATCTATCTTCTATTGCCTCGCCATGTATCGACCTTCGGAAATTCCTTGTTGGAATAACTCGGTGCTGGATAGCGATTGCGAAACCTTCTGTTTCAGAAAATAGCTTTATTTTTTTCAACCATAAATTGGATGATGGTGCGTCTATCCATTCCATTTCGAGATCATGGGGATGGGCACCGTGTATTGTTTTTGCCTTCCATGCTGCGATCATTTCTGCTGAGGATTTAACCCCCTCAGGTACTGGGAATTTCTGCTCCATTAAACTGAGCGGGGTAAAGCTATTATCTGCCCTAGCGATAGCTTTAAATAGATGAGACTCGCTGCTTAGAAAATATGTACGCAGCTTTAAAGTTTGCGAAAAGTGTAGACGCGCTATATTAATGATTCCTCTCTCCGCTTTGAGGGCAATGGCTTTGGAACTTTGTAAAAGTGGTGCGTATCAGCGTTTCAATCCGAAGGATGTCTGTCTGAACCATATTATTTTATTTAATTTAATTTAATTTAATTTAATTTAATTTGATTTGATTTGATTTGATTTGATTTGATTTGATTTGATTTGATTTGATTTGATTTGATTTGATTTGATTTGATTTGATTTGATTTGATTTGATTTGATTTGATTTGATTTGATTTGATTTGATTTGATTTGATTTGATTTGATTTGATTTGATTTGATTTGATTTGATTTGATTTGATTTGATTTGATTTGATTTGATTTGATTTGATTTGATTTGATTTGATTTGATTTGATTTGATTTGATTTGATTTGATTTGATTTGATTTGATTTGATTTGATTTGATTTGATTTGATTTGATTTGATTTGATTTGATTTGATTTGATTTGATTTGATTTGATTTGATTTGATTTGATTTGATTTGATTTGATTTGATTTGATTTGATTTGATTTGATTTGATTTGATTTGATTTGATTTGATTTGATTTGATTTGATTTGATTTGATTTGATTTGATTTGATTTGATTTGATTTGATTTGATTTGATTTGATTTGATTTGATTTGATTTGATTTGATTTGATTTGATTTAATTTAATTTAATTTAAATTAATTTGACTTATATACCACCACCACCACCAAACATCGACGTTATCTAATCAGATTGAAGATTTATAGAGTCTGCGCTCTGTACTTGCAAACACCTAGCATATCTTTAAACTATGAGCATACAAAAGATGATTTGCGTTATTAAAACAACCAGAAATCTCATTAACAAAAATTATACAAAGTAAGGGGGCCCAGTATACTTTCCTGGGGTACACCAGAAGACGCATTAAAAGAAATAGATGACGCATCATCAACATTAACAACACATTTCCGGTTTTCCGGAATTCGGTCAATAACACCAACCACCTCCCATATAACAGTAATTTTCCAAAACAAAAGAATATAGCGTTATATCTCTATAATAAATGCAGTAAAATCATATAAATTTGCCAAAAGTGATAAACCCAAAAAAGTAATGAACCCAAATACAGTGAAATTTTGCATAGAAATAAATCACTCTGTTTTGGGTAAATGCATGTATTTCGACACCTTCATAGAAATTGCCCAAATTTTGTACACTTATTGCACACCACCTCAGTTAGATCCGACTTAAATATTATTGAGATCGGAGAAAAACCATGTCCACTTTTAATACTAAATCTCCGTCCGTCCGTCTGATGTTTAAGGTGTTTTTTTAGCTGCATGAGAGCTATCGATATCGATAACTATGGTTTGACAGCTGAGAATGACAAGCTGTCTTGACATTTTTGTTCAGTAAGGTTTGACAAGTCATCACGAATCGTTTAACGCCATAACACCGCTTGCAAATTATGGAAATTTACCTTGAAAAAAAATTATAAATCTGTTCGGGAAGTTCGTAGAGCTCTGGCGACATCAACGGTCCTTATTTCATTTGAAATGAGAAAGGAGCTGCCGTTACTTTGAATGACGAGTGCTATCGATCCATGCTGACTGAATTTTTGTTTCGAAAAATTTGTCAGCTAATTATCGACGACATTTGGTTCCAACAAGACGGTGCAATTTGCCATACAGCGCGCTTAACAATCAATTTATATATAATATATTCAAGCCATACGGCCAGATTTATTGGAAAAAGTGGTCAAAAATTGGAGTGATCGAATGAACCATATAGCTCGTAGCTGCGACGGGCATATGCCGGATATCATTTTAAAAAAATAAATACCATGAAATTATAGTATCTACCATATTATAATAAAAAAAAATAAAACCAATAATATTTCTCAAGCCCTTAAAATAACACCCGATACAACTCTTATTGTTTTAAAAGTTTGTTTGATTCCAGAGAGTAACAACCAACGGACCAAAAGCATTTCCTTCCTTTTTTTATTTATAAGCTGATGCTTTCCATTTCAATTCAACCGGGCTATTCGGGTCATGTTCTCCGATTTCGATGTAACTCAAATATATTGCTCTCTGGTCAAAATAATGAGACACGTATTTTTTTGTTCGCCCGAAAAAAATTTTTTCCAAGAGTTATCGGCAATTTTGTTTTTCGGCTCAAAATCGATTTTTTTTAATTATATAAGAAAATTTTTTTTTTAAATGCCCATAACTTAGTCAAAACTGAACCGATTTTAATAATTTTGGGCTCAAAATGATCGTCATTACTTACACGAGCGACTTAATGTAGAAACAATTGCAAAAAAGTAGTTGAAAATTTTTTATTTTGCAAAAAAGAAAAAAAAATTGAAATTTTTTCGTAATTCAATATTTCAAAAAGTGTATTTTTTTTTTATAACTTTTTCTAAATCATTCTAAATTTTTGAGCTGAATGCCCAGTTGTAATGAGTTGTTTATGAGTAATGAATTTTTTAGTAAAAAACTTGTTTCGCACTTTTTGTTTTTTGGAAAATAAAAAATTTTCTACTACTTTTTTGCAATTGTTTCTACATGAAGTCATTCGTGTAAGTAATGACGATCATTTTGAACCCAGAATTATTAAAATCGGTTCATTTTTGACTAAGTTATGAGCATTTAAAAAAAAAAAATCTTGTATAATGAAAAAAAAATCGATTTTGAGCCGAAGAACAAAATTGCCGATAAATCTTAAAAAAAAATTTTTTCGGGCGAACAAAAAAATACGTGTCTCATTATTTTGACCAGAGAGCAACATATTTGAGTTACATCGAAATCGAAGAACATGTCCCGAATAGCCCTTTTGAATTGAAATGGAAAGCATCAGCTCAAACAAACTTCGTTAATTGAGTGGAATGTAACAAGTTAAAGGAGCTTGCGGACTCCATGCCAAATAGAATAAATCAAGTATTTTAAAAATAAAACATATTAATTATTAAAAAATTAATTATTACAAACTAAATGTTTTATTTAACCATAATTTAGAATATAAAGGGTGAACAGATTGGAGGTACTTTTTCCAATAGGGCTTTTTTGGCAGATCACGCGCGACTACTGTCACACTAAATACATAATTTTTTTACATATTCATAGACATTTTATCATAGAAAGACTTGCGCCTCAAAACGTTTACAAATCGTAAAATTGTATTATGAAAATTTACTCAATTTATTCCAATATTCATCGCGCGCTCAGACAAAATTATGCTGTACATAACCTTCCTACCGAACGCACTACTCGGCAAACCATCTGCAAAATTTAGAATAATTTTTCATTAGTAGATGACACTCGACCGATTAGACCACGTACAGTTTGAAATGAAGATAATATTGCGGCTGTAAATGAGAGATTTGCCGAAGACCCGGAAGAATCGATTCGGCGCCGATCTCAAAAACTTGGCGTATCTTAGGGCCCCACTTGGGCGATTTCACGCAAAGATCTTGGTTTAAAATCGTATAAAATACAGCTAGTCCAATATTTGAAAATTTCCACATTTCAGTCGTTGGGCTCTTGGAAAACTCGCTGAAGATCTGCATTTTGCGACCAGAATTTGGTTCAGCAAAATTGCGTATTGAAAACAACCGTTTGGTTCAGCTTATGAGCTGAAGGGCTTATTGGCCGATATTTCTTCAAAGACGAGACTGGCGCCAATGTAACAGTGATAAACCACTTTTTGATGCGACAAATTGAAGCCGTGATCTCCACAACATTTGGTTCCAACAAGACGGCGTTACTTACGGCCACTCAACCATACAGCTCGTGAAAAAATGGATTTTTACTGCGTTGTCGTTTCGGTGAGCAATTTATCTCCCGTCTCGGAGCAGTGAATTGGCCACCAAAATCGCGTGATATCATACCTTTGGACTTTTATTAGCGGAGGTATGTAAAGTCTAAATGCTTTGTGGCTAAATCAACTTTGATTGAGGTATTGGAAGCCAACATTACTAAAGTTATTCACGAGGTACGGAGTGAAGTCCTTCAGTGAATCATTCAAAATTTGTGTTCACGAATGGCCGAATTACGGCACAGTTGCGGCCAACATTTGAAAGAGATTTTCTTTAAAAACTAAATGTTATGAAATAACATAATAAAGATTGCCCAATCAATTTGAATTTTCGTAGTTTTATTTCAATTTAAAATCCGATTCCTCTATATTGATCACCCTTTATATAGCATATGCACTTATTTCCTAAGCGGTATTAATTTTAATTTTTTTTTATTTAAATTATTTATTGAAATTGAGTTTCTTTATTCTTTTCTTTTTTTTTGTTTTTTTTTTAACTAAATTATACTGAAACGTTCAAGATAATTTCTAATTTTCAAGAAAATGTTCTGGTGTTATTCCAATTCGTTCCATATATACTTATTTCCCTAAAATATGTCCGAATTAAATGTTAAATTACATATGTATATGCGGCACTCTGAGCGTATTGAATTTCTATGTTGATATTTTTTTGTAATATTACACCGGCATTGGAAGCATAAAAAACTAAAAAGAATTCTTAAACTCTTGCTAGAACAGTATTCAATGAACTTAAACCAACATCGTGTATTGCTTCTACTTCAGTCATCGACTGCCAATAGCTATTTGTCTGCCATTTCATACTTGAGCAATTGACACTTACTGCGAAGGAATAAGCAATTTCTCAAATGGATAATCAAACACATTTCCGTTTTCTTCCCCTTTGACCCGGTCTTGTAGAATTTTCGACATGTGCACATATTGGCAGAGCAAACACAAACATTCGAGTAAATAAGTTGAAAATTTTAGAATGTGGGTTAGTGCACATGTACATATGTACTCGTAGTTATTTTTGGTGAAACAAGCCGAACGCGTGCTTGCTACCGCAAATGAGCGGATGTGTAGGTGCACTCTGGGTAGCATTCTGGGTTACATGACTGCGCGAATAAATAAATATTGATTTCTATTATATAAACCGTCTGGAGTATCAGTCAATCTCACTTTGACATTTCACTTATCACTACACTTTGGAATTTCAGCTTGCAAACAAAATATGTTGTTGCTTCAGTTGAAGTGATGTATTTGTGGTTTGAACTTTTTGTGGCAACAAATTTTATTGTAATTTTTTTTTACTAATTTTCCTTTGCCTTTACATTAATATATACCAATTTTCACATATTTTTAAAAATTCACTCAACACTTTTTTGTTGTTTTTTTTTTGCAAATTTATAGATACTAACTGTATTTAATTTTATGCACCGTTTTGCCGATCGTAGACGTAGGCGATCCGTCGGGAATGTCTGCAAACGCGAAAATCTGAAAGTTAACTGATTTTTAAATCCATCAATAAGAGCCGAACAGAAAAAACAAAAAAAACACTAAGTACAAGTACAAGTACATCGTTACATGTACACGTAGCTGGCTGCAATAGTCATAATCATGAAATGCTTACTGAAAATCCCAAAAAATCATAGTGCATGAAAATAATAATCAACAGTAGCGGTGGCGCAGGCGTGAAGGCGGCAATGACGGCCAACAACCGCAACTGGCAAGACAGCGAGCGACCAAATAGCACCACTTACCCACATACGGGTGTATGCATATGCATGTATATATGTATGTACACATATGTACGTACGTAAGTAGGTACTCGCGCACCAGTTATGACGCCAAAGACGCGCGCGCGCGCTAATGATTAATTGACTAAAGACGATGGCTGATCATAATGAAGCTGGTTGTGTAGAATAATGCGCGCAATAGTGGTGGTTTGGTGGTTATGTGGAGTAATGTTGACGATGTTGATAATGAAGCCAATGAGAGTCAAGTGCGAGCTGTAGCGCCGCCACTGCCGCCATCAGCGCCACTGCGATTAACTCAACCATTAAAGAAATTTGATTTAGAAAGAAAATTAATACAAAACTCCACACGGTTTTGGCATGAAAATGAGCTGCTAACAAAGTGTACAACAATTCGCTTGTATTCGTAGGCATGCACCATATGTGTGGGGATATGCCGGTGCACAGACTCACCCACCGCTGCTAACGAAACCAACAACAAAGCCTTTGGCGCACAATTGCTTTGGTGGGCCAACAGAATTTTAATTGTAGCTAAAGCCTGTAAATGTGGCAAATAAAACAAAACAACAAAAGAAAAAACATAGCTACAGAAAATAAAAAAGAGAAAACAGAAACAAAACATGTTGAACAAAATATAATAAAAGTTGCAAGAAGAAGATATTATTTGTAATGTTAGTAGATACTTAATAACTATTCACAATAATTAACAAAAAAAAATTATGTTCAGTAGGTTGCTCGCTTTTGTATTTAACGAAAAACACAATAAAAACAATGAATATATAATATAACAATACATACATGCCACATATATATAGATATACATATACAACATATAAGTACATATTTACGTAACACCCGGCTGGAGAAAAAGCGGACTTGTATGGAGGAAGCATGGAGCATTTAATATATAGAAGGAATCATACGAGTCGTAAAATGTTCTATTTATCTGCAAATTAGTTGATATTTTTTTTCTTAGATAAGAATTGCGATGATTAGATATTTACAGTCACTCATATCTTATTTGATATATTAGGTTGGGGAATAAGTGCGTAGCTTTTTTGCGAAGACTTTTCTTTAAACAAAAAATAATAATTATATCAATAAGCTAATCAATTATATATTCACCGTTGCTGTTTACAACCTATTCCCATCTCTTGAACAATTTGTTGGTGGCGTTCCGCCAAAAATCGGCTGGTTTGGTGTCAAAGAAGTTGTTGAGCCAGTTTTTAAGAACCTCTTTGTTATCGAAGGTAACTCCCTTTATATGGTTTGATAGGTAGCCGAAAAGATGATAATCGGTCGGTGCAAGGTCCGGAGAGTACGGCGGATGCTGAAGGACCTCCCATTCAAGCTCTTGGAGTGCGACTTTGACGACTTGTGCTACATGGGACCTGACATTGTTGTGAAGGAGTATGGTTTAACCATGTCGATCAGGTCTTTTCAGTCGAATAGCCTCATTCACGCGTTGTAGCTGGGCAATGTAGAGCTCCTTGTAGACGGTGGCATTCTTTTTGAGCGTTTCCCAGTGCACTATACCCTCATAGCCGCACCAAACACATGTCATGATCTTGTTTAGATGAAGATCCGACTAGACTCTTGGCTTTGGGGTGTATCCTGGTGTATCCCACTGATTGATGTATAGACACCATTTCTTATGCCCCGTGCCGTATCGGTACAAAAAGCGCTGTTATGGCCGAGAAGCTATTTGAAGGCGACTTTCTTTGTTTTTTTTCGTTGAATTGATTGAGAATCGTTTTATGATCGTAGTTAATTTTTTCCTCCAATTCACGATTGGTTTGGCGGCCGTTCCCCTTCAAAAGTGATTTGAGACATTCTTCATCGAATTCACAAGGCCTTCCGCTGCGGAACATGTCATCGACGTCAAAATCACCATTTTTGAACTTTGCAAACCATTTCCGTGCTGTAGACTCGCCTATGACTTTTTCTCCATACACGTCGCAAATGTCGCGGGCTGTTTCGGCAGCTTTTTGACCTCGATGAAAAGCAAAGAAGAGCTGGTATCGAAAATGTTGATTTTTGCCTCCTGGGTATGCCATTTCTGAACCACAAAACTACTGAAAAATTAAATAACTCGAAAATACAATTAACATAGTTGTAGAGCAGAAAGAGTTCTATCGAATTCACACTTACCTTGGAAACAAATCGTTGGATGATAAAAGAAAATATAAAAACGTTTGGAACTTATTCGCCAACCAAATATTCATTTCTTGTATATCCTTTATTATCAATTACAGCTTTAGGCCTACGTGGCATGGATTCAGCCATTCTTTTTTTGTTTTTCGTTGTGTATTCTGAACTAATTTGTCATGGATGTGATATTTTCATATATAATATTTGATTTTAAACCACGACCAAAAATTTTCGATGACGTTCGAATCCGCTATTTGTGACTTGTGCTTAGGGTCGTTATCGAAAGTAATCTTCCTATTTATAATTTTCTAGCGCTTTGAACCAAATAGTTGTTTGTTCATTGTTTCTTCGATAGAGGTCAAATTTCCAACTCCATTTGATTGCATTCATCCCCAAGCCCGAACATTGGCACCGCCGTTTTTATTTAAAAAAAAAATTTTTTTTCCCCCTCATTCACTCCTCTCAGGAGCATAGAGCCTCGACAAGACTTTGTCTTGCGTTGGTTTCGTTAATCTTTTTTATTTCGGACAGGGTAGGGGATTAGCCCGCCGTTTTTTATAGTAGCTCCCAAATTTTGGAGTTTGAGCTCTTAATTGGCCTCGCGCTATATACAAAGTCAGCCATCTGGTCCAAATAATTTTATTTTTGCCTCATCTGCAAAAAGTACGACCCTCCAAAATGCTAGTGTTCCTTTTAGATGGCCATGCGCAAGCTGCAATCTTTCACTTCTATTCTTTGCACTTACGAAAAATTTATTACGGGCTATTCTACCATTTAAATTTGCGTCCCTCAGTATTCTTCGAACAAGGTTCGGGTTACCTAACTCCTTTCTGGTCATTTCAGTTAGCATTGGAGCGCTTGTTGCTGGATTTTTCTTCATTTGGCGCACTAACAACTCTTACGTTGTGAAAGTTTTATTTGGAGCCTGTCGTGCCTGCTTTACCATATGATTTTCAGGCATGAAGCGGACTTAAATGTATAACTTCAACTGTTTTCCGATGCGACATTCCTTTTTTAAAAGGCTCTTAAACTATCTCACGCTTTACTCTCGAAATTCGCGGTGAGTGAACACGTTTTTGTATTTCATGTTGAGAAATGGAATAAAAAAAACTAAATAAAAAAGTTGTATACAGTGTTGGCCATTTTCGCAAAATATTAAATAATATAATGGGATGGGTAACTAAGTTATTTCGAATTTCACTCATAGATGGCTACAGTTGAGTTTTTAGGTTTGCAGACGTAGTACAAATGTAAAACATATTTTGTTATTTGATAATTGGCAATTCAACTGTCAATCAGTAAAAACAGTTTTTTGATCGGTTGCGCAGTTTACATTTGGCGTTCGTTGAAAAATGGAAAATGAAAAGGAACAATTTCGTTATACTTTGCTTTTTTATTTCCGCAAAAGTAAAACCATATCGCAAGCTCATAAAAAGTTATATGATGTTTATGGTGACGAAGCCTTAAAAGATCGTAAGTATCAAAATTTCGTTGAATTTCTAGTTGAAGTTGATGACGCCCTAATCAAAGCAATAATCGATTCGGACCGTCACAGTACAACACGTGAGATTGCAGAGAAACTTCACGTATCACTTACATGCATTGAAAATCACTTAAAACAACTTGGCTTTGTTCAAAATCTCGATACATTGCTTCCTAACGAACTGAAAGAAATGCATTTAACGCAAAGCATTAACAGCTGCGGTTTGCTAAAGAAACGTAATGAAAATCCATTTTTAAAACGACTGATAACTGGCGATGAAAAATGGTTGTTAAAACAATATCAAGCGAAAAAGATCGTGGAGCAGGCCAGGTGAACCAACTCAAACAACATCAAAAGCTGATATTCTTCAAAAGAAGGTTTTGTTATAAGTTTGGTTGGATTACAAAGGAATTGTCTACTTTGAACTATTACCACCCAACCGAACGATCAGTACTGATGTCTACATTGAACAACTAACGATATTAAACAATGCAGTTGAAGAAAAGCGGCCCGAATTGACAAATCGATTTCACTAATGATGATGATATCAAATCGTACCTGATTCAGTTTTTTGCTAATAAAAACCAAAAGTTTTATGAACGTGGGATTATGATGCTGCCTGAAAGATGGCAAATGGTCATTGATCAAAATTGGCAATTCATTACAGAATAAAGTTATTTAGTTCCATGAAAAAATTGTCTTTGATTTTCTAAAGAAAATCCGAAATTACTTAGTTGCCAACCCAATAGAACAAAAAAAAGTATGTCTTTATCAAATAAGGTGTGCGTGACTGTATGTATGTTCTTTTCTTTTCAGGTTTTTCTTTAACAGATTTTTGTGGCAATTTTTAGTATGAAATAAAATATTGTAAATCATTGGAATGGAATGGATGTTTCATTTTATATTTTAACTGGGCTAAAACTGGCTGTTTTAGAAACATATTGGACAAGAATTTGTTTGACTAGTATAAACTGGGATTTTAAATGATATTTTGTTGGTGCTTAGTCAGGTAATTGGTATTTCCTAGGCAATGCCGTCTTAAAAATACAACTTGCTAATGTGGAGAAAATATGGAACGCGAACTGGTTGAGCTGAAAAGTAAAGTGGAAGTAAATGTTCTACTTCACAACCAGTATTTTTTCCTGCAGGGTATATGTACAAAAATTTATGTGCAGACATGCAACACATATGTATATATGTATATGCATGTTGCATGGCTCGTGCAGAGCTGCTGAGCAATTCTATTCCTTTGCACTGCCTCAACAAGAGGGAAATAACAAAATAATACAAGCGCTAAAACAGCTGCTAATTTATGTTGTTTATTAAGCTCAACAAACTCATCTCCACTCAGCGAAAATTGTCTACCAACGAATTAATCTTTTATATATATTGCACATTTTTATGCTTTATCTGACACAGATGTGCATTTGTAGAAACTGTTGTCGTTGGAAAATTTCTTTTTTCAAACTAAGCTGCATTTGTGGCGTTTTCGCGCATTCAAAAAAGTTGTTTTTATCACAAGCTTTTAACATTACCGCCCACTGCATACTCAAAGAGTTTTATTATTTAAATGCTTAGAGTGCTCAGTATGCGTATTGAATAACATTTGGCGATATTTTGAAACTGTGTTTACCTTTCGCTTTGTGATAGTTTTTGTTTCAAATAAATGTATTATGTCCTAAGTTTTTCAATAAGTTTTGCGGTTCAATAAGAGAGGGCATTGTTAATAGTGTAAATTTGTTTTTGTTTTATTGGTACACTCTTCATATGCATGTATGTGAAGTTTAATTTCAACCTGTCAATTCATTCTTGGTTTACAAGCCATTTAGTATCGACATGTCACAGCATTTTCTACAATGGAAAAAATTGATTGAATTTTTATTTTTGGGTTTTTGGAAAGTTTAAAAGCAAAGGAAATTTATCAAAGAATGTTGAAAATGTTTAAGGACTTTTCGCCATCCATTACTACAGTAGAAGGATGATTTGCTGAATTTAAACGTAGTCGTACAAGCCTTGGAGACAATCCACATCAAGAAATCGTAGAAAAAATATAGGATATCGTATTGGAAAACCGTCGGCTGCCTGAAAGATATTTAATAAAAGCCCTAGGCACTTCATTGGGCAGTGAGCCCAGTGAACTTGGTTCTTCGACTCCGAAACGAGTTCGTGTCCAGAAATTGGCCAAAAAGGTGTTAGAATCAGTTTTTTGGGATGCGAAAGGAGTTTTATTTGTGGATTTCTTGCAAACTGGTAAAACAATAAATTTTGGATATTATTTTAACCTTTAAGACCAGCTTAAGGAAAAAAATCGTGAAAAAAGACCCTGTTTGCAAAAGAAAAAGTTCCTTTTCATCCGTGAAACGCACCGTGCCACAAGATCATTTTGACAATAGAATAGCGACATCTAAATGTTTCTATGACCTAAAAAATCATGTGTGGAAATCGTCATGTGGTCACAAGATCTGTGGAAGCGTATTTTGCAGCCCTTCCAGATTCTCAGCTCAGGGATGGAATTCATAAAGTGGAATCTCGGTGAAACAAGTGTAGGGATGTTCAGGGAGAAGTGTATTTTAAACCATACAATTGTGTTTTTCCCCTGGTAGGCCGACAAAGGGATGGCCTTCAGCTGCTTCGTCGCATTCTCTTTAATCTCCTCTATCGACTGAAATCTCCTTCCACGAAGTGGTAACTTCAACTTGGGGAACAAAAAAGGTCCCACGGGGCCATATCAGGTGAATACGGTGCTTGCACGATCGTATTTACTTGGTGTTTGGTCAAATAATCCAGCACGATTTGGGCTCGGTACGATGGCGCATTATCATCATGCAAAATCCAAGACATTAATGATCCGTTCTTTTGAAAAAAATTATTTTCAGACTAAATTGGATCTCTCATACACAACTTGTGAGCACTGAGTTAATTGTGTAGCATGTAGAACAATCTTGTTAGAACAACCACTCGCATATACCGAGGTTGTTAAGCTCTGGTCAATCAGTTAACATCAGGATGTAGGTAATAGAGAAGATGTTGCCTTTCGAAAACCTCCGCTTTGTTCTTGGCATTTTTTATTCTTGATTTAGCATCACTTTATACCGAGGGACATTGATGTTAAAGGGTAGGTTAAAGGGTTAAGAGTCGTATTTTGAATAAAAATATAAAAATAGTGAAACATCAAAGAAACGAAATTTTTACATGTTTTATTGGAAAACAATATCTGGTCGCGTCTTTTGAAACACCCTGTATTAAAGGTAGTATCACTTGAGCAACAAAAACATTTACATGTATTTGGTTTTTATGAGTCTTAACGTTAAAATTTCCATGAGAAACAAAGCAGCAATAAATAAAAATAAAAAATAAATAAATAAATAAAAGGCCACTTTGACAATCAAGACACAAAATTGGAAAATCAGCTCTGTCATGCCGTCACCTGGAATGATTTCACCTCGTATTCAACTATCTGCAAAATGTGCATTTTATTCTTATTAAAACTCAAGCAATTTACTTTCGCTTTATTTAGTTCTGACTCCAATAACACGGTGTGACAAAAAAAAAAATTAAATATACTTTTATGGAGACCTAGCACAACTTGTAGGTATAGTAAAACTAAGAAACATGGTATAGGAGAAATTTCCAATACACCCCCAAAATCTAATTTTATGGCCATAAAACCGATTTTCAGTAGGTTGATGTGAACAATCACTCCTAACTTCGCCAATTTCCATCCGATTTCGAATTTGTTTTTTTAGTTCGAAAGAACAAAAACAAGCCTTTTTGACAGTGTGTTGACAATTTTTCTGAAATGACAACTGACGATACTGTAGACGGAAGTATTTGGAATTTTTTTATTTTTTCTCTATTTTTTCAACTTTGACATAATTTTTACGATATTATCCGATATTGGGGATTTTTTTTAGTACCCTACTGTTATAGTAAATTTAATTTTGCGTCGAATGAGCTATATTTGACTGTAATTGAATTAAAATTAATAGAGTTGTGTAGGTTTTAAGATTTTTTCTTTTTTTTTTACTACAAGATTTGGTATGCGTTTCGAAGCATGAAAATGATAACAAGTGTCATTATAAACACATAATATTTATTGGAGTATTGTGCAGTGCAGCACTGTACGGTATGGTACGGTGCGGTACGGTGCAGTACACAACGGAACTGGTTCCAAACTTAAAAATGCATCGGAAACGGCCCTTTGGAGTTTAGTATGGTACGGTACATTTGTCATTCTTTTCATCAGTTTTGAATACTTCTCTGTAAGAAATTCGATCATCATCATTCATCTTAAGTCGTCATCAACTAAATTCTTTTGTTTAAATCGAGAAGCGAGCGTTTCAGATTGTCTTCCCGATAGAAGTAAATCACGAGAAAGATCCTGAAAATCTGAATTTGATACAATGTGTCGTTCTGGAGCCTTAGAACCAGACGGAAAGTACTCTTCATCATCAGGTTTATTGTTATCAGTTTGATCATCATCAGCAATGAGTTGAACTTCCTTCAGTTCATGATTTGCAGTTGAGTCAATCATATCGTCCAAGACTACGGGGTTCTTAATAGTTGCAACATCAGCATACTTTATGTGCTTTCGAGTTTTATAATGATGACCGTTTACGTCCGTTTTACAAAAATAACAATCATCTGGTTTATGATAAGGCTGATGATGCCACATCATCGGAGAATATTGAGAAATTCGACTTTTCTGGCAACGTTTTGATTTATATCTCTTGAATTTCAATGAAACAAACAATACAACTTTGACGTTTTAATAAGGTTAAATTATAATAACAAACTTCTTTTGTTAATCAATGTACAGTGTGAACTTTGGTACACTTGGGAGCTTTTTCATATTTCTATTGAAAAAAAATGTGCTATAATATGTCAGATATTTTCGTAAGTTCTAACCAGTTCTGTTGTATGCAGTACAGTGTACTCTTATGTATACATATATACTCCAATAAATATTACGTATCTATAATAACGCATCAAAACACGTCCTTATTCCCATTTAGCGTAAGCTATACCTACATACCAAATTAGTTAAAAAAAAAATAAAATCTTAAAACTCGCACAACTCTACTAATTTTAATTCAATTACAGTCAAATATAGCTCATTCGACGCAAAATTAAATTTACTATAACAGTAGTGTACTAAAAAAAATCCTCAATATCGGATAATATCGTAAAAATTATGTCAAAGTCGAAAAAATAGAGAAAAAATAAAAAAATTCCAAATACTTCCGTCTACAGTCTCGTCAGTTGTCATTTCAGAAAAAATGTTAACACACTGTCAAAAAGGCTTGGTTTTGTTCTTTCGAACTAAAAAAGCAAATTCGAAATCGGATGGAAATTGGCGAAGTTAGGAGTTATTCTTCACATCAACCTACTGAAAAACGGTTTTATGGCCATAAAATTAGATTTTGGGGGTGTATTGGAAATTTCTCCTATACCATGTTTCTTAGTTTTACTATACCTACAAGTTGTGCTAGGTCTCCATAAAAGTATATTTTCACTGTCGCACAGTGTAATACAACGTTTGACTCTTGAACTTTTATTGTAAAATTAGTTTTTTATTAAAATACCAGAATTTTTGCATACTTTGGTTTGTTTCATTAACGCTATGCTTTTAAGTATTCGTTTACGCTCCGTATTTTCTTGATTTACCTTCATAATATAGCAATAAATATTAGCTATTATTCACTCACATTAACAGAAGCGCGCACATCTACTCAAAAATATATGCTCACAATCGCATATTCATATCACATCGAAATGAAATGCTAACAAACTTGCCAATTCGCAACATTTTCCAACAATAAACTACTAATGATAATTCAACATGCGAGATCGAAAAGAAAAATTCCATTCGAATTTAGCGTGAAGAGTCGTGCTCTAGAGAGCATTGAGAACATTTAACTACATAAAAGATGTCGATGTAGATAGATGAGCAATTAAATTTCTACCAGAATCCAAGGAGTCAATAACCCCGGCTAGCAGCGGGATAAGGGAAATGTGTTGATACTTAAAAGTGACACTACGTTAAGGAAAAGTGAAGATTTGAAGGCATGGCATTCTCTAAATGCTTTCCGTGGTACGAATTTTACTTTTTTCTAAACAACATCAAAATATTTGCAAAGGAGATGTGCTTAGTTATATTTATTTGGCGTGAAGCTTTAATGGCAGCACTCAGCTTTGATCTGTCCATACACTAATACGAGGGTTGCCTTTTATATTTTGCGCCAAATAATGATAACACGATAAAATAGTAATGAAAATAGCTTTATTGGTTTTCAAAATATTCTTCTTGGAAGTCAGTACGCTAACGCAATCATTTGAACCAGCATTTTTTTCAAAGCATTTTGGCCTCCAAAGCGAGCTGTTTAATAGCTTCAACAGGCGTTAAAAAACCTTGACCGTGCATTTGATTTTTCTTGTTTAGGAACAAAAAGAAATCATAAGGTGCTAAATCGGGGCTATAAAGCGGATGACCCCTTAATTCGATCTTTTGTGTGTTCAAAAACTCTCTTATGTGAGCCGATGCATGAGAGCTCGCATTGTCTAATTCGTGACGGATAATTTGTCTTGGGCGGTTGGGTTTTCCTTATTACTCCGAAAACTTCTGGCAAAAAAATGATTGTGTATCACTCAGAATTGACCGTAAGTCGTAGAGTTGCGACATGACCAGATTTTCTGAAAACATAGGTGACCATTTGCTTTGAGGTGTTTCTTCCGCGAATACATTTTGTTGGATTAAGCTCGTTTTGGAACACTCAACTGTCGATTGCTGTTTTGTTTCCCCGCATAGATGTTTTCATGTGCACTGATCCAAGATTCGTCAGCTATTAGGATGTCATAGACGTGCTTTGAACCACCGCGGCTGAATATCTTCAACATTTCTCACGCTAATCGACACGACTCCCTTTTGGTGTGTCCACCGCGAACAAATCTTCTTGACGACCAAATGTTCCTGCAATACTAAATGTTTGCTTCTCTTACTAATGTCCTATGTTGCGTTATCAATTCACATACAGCAGTGATTGCTCTGGCACAGTAACCGTTTTGGATGACCTTTACGAAACTAATCATTCAACGGTTGACAGACACTTTGGAATTTGTTATACCAGCGTTTCGCAGTAGTTCAACATGGCGCTTCAACGCCAAAAATCGAAATAAGCTTATCAATGCACTTCTGTCTCGATAATCCACGTCGAAAATTGTAATAAATCATCGCACGAAAATTTTCACGAGTGAGTTCTATCTTGTGGATGAGATGGATTTTTGGTTGAATGGTTGAAGGGTGTCCAGTAAAATTTGTCAAAAACTTCTGTTACAACGACAGACGGCGGAGCCGAAGCAGATGTCAAGTGTAGGCTAAACAAAACAAGGGCGTCGTTCGAGCGTAAGCATACAGTATGGGCGAGTTCGCAAATCTCCAGGCGCACTAAACTACAAATATTCAGCTCAAGTGTAGAGTCTGTATTGTTGTACGGAAGTGAAACATGGCTGATCTCCAACACCATCACACAGAGGCTACAATCTTTCGTCAACAAAAGCCTCCGCATCATCTCTAGAATATTCTTTCCGAATATCATCAGGCGATGCGCTGTGGAGATCAAGGAATGAGGAGCCCACCCCATGCCAAATCTACCAGTTAGCATCACGAGAATGGCACTGGACTGGAGCCCGCAAGGGAGCAGAGGCCGCGGCGGCCAAATATCACTTAGCAAAGGTCGATGTTGCGCGAATTAGCAGATGCCGACATCACAAAAACAACAGTGCAAAACCGTGTACGATGGAAGAGTCCTGTCAAAGCGGTATGCTCCCGAGCGGTGTGAACAAGAATATAAAAAAATTTCAACTCACTGAAAAAACAACAAATAATGCTCGATAAAAATATCGAATTACAGTTCATCACACGTAGTGTTGCAAAGTCGGCCCTGTTAAAAGGCTGGTGGGGCGCATATGCGGTGGATTTGACTTTCGTGGATTTCAAAATGCAGATGTCTACTCGATAATAGTCCAAAACTGTACTAGCAAACTTTATTTACACAAGGAAAATCAACTTCAAGTGCTCTGCGCCGCGCATTGCTTCTCACAACTTTCTTGGAAAATAGTGATTAGTTTTTAATACGCGGTGGATAAAGAGAGCGCTGAATCATTTGCATTTCCATGAAAACTTCATGTTCAGGAGTCTTTAATATGGAAGAAAGTTCTCAACAACTCATGCAAAAAAAAAATTGTGAAAAATCAAGCGATTTTGCTGACAATTTTTTTAAATTAAATTTAAGTAAAATTTTTAAAATTTGTTACGAAATCTGGAACATTCATTTATGAGGTTTACACAAGAAGCTATGTTTTTATTGAAAAATTACTGAAAAAAATTTAGCATGAAAAATGTTAAAAATATTGTAAAAAATATAAAGTGGATTACTTATGGCGTATGTCTAAGCCGAAAATTTTTTGTTTTTTGGCAGAGAATTATGAATATACATATTTACATACATAAGTGCTTATATACATATATTTTTTGAAGCCATTGTTGCAAAAAATATTTGTCCACTCTCATCGCTTGCATTTACCTAAAAACTACGAGACCGATTTGATTTGATTTTGTTTTTACTTTTCAGGCGATGTTTGTGTTGAGTATATACAGGGACTTCCACACCTAACAGTGCCGTTGCCAAGTAGATTGGAAAAATGTCGATTTGCTCTAAGGCCTGTCTCACACAAAGTAGGCGATTTAATCGAAATGTTGAAAATTGAAGACCACGGTATTGATCGAGCGATTGTGCTGAATCAAAGTGGCATACGGATATCCTCCACATGCTCCATCGATAGCCTTATGGATGAGCCATTCTGGTGAGTAAAAAAAACATTGTTCTTTGTATGCAAGGATGATAGATTTACATGGTTTGACCAAAAACTGTGGTGAAAAACAAAAGTGTAGGGAGAATTTCGGCTGCCACATGATGGGGATTCAGCAGCTGAATTCTGCGCGATCATTTCCCGTGTAGTCACACACTCGTCCAAAAACATATTCACCCACTTTTCCAATTAGTCATTGTTCAGATCGCAATGAAGTGGTGTTGTGTTGATTTTTTCGTATGTACAGTTAGTAACAGAAGTAAGTATACACCGGACACGTTTTCAATTTCCCCCCAATCGATTCCTTCACACAATCTAAGTTGTAACAAAATTGTGTTTTATTTACATGAATGAAATACAAAAATCATATTTAATCCAAATAATGACAAAATTTTAAAAAGGAACAAAATTATAGCTTTTTATATTAAACTTTATAAATATTCATGTCTCAAAAGTAAGTATACAGTTCATCATATTATTAATTTGTGAAATCAAAAACATAATTAAAATCAAATCCTAGTATTTGGTAGGATAACCATTAGACTTTACAATCGCTTTAAGTCGTGATGGTATTGATTTCACCAAGTTTTCAGTTACAGCTGGTGGTATTTTATTCCATTCCTCTTGAAGGACGTTTTTCAGTTGTTTGTTATTTCTAATCGGATGCTTACGTATTTGCCGCTTTAAATGTTCCCATAAATGTTCGATTGGGTTGGTAACCGGGGACTGTGGCGGTGTTTTCAGCTGTTTTCGCACATTGTATAACAGCCACTCTCCTACAATGTTGGATGTGTGCTTGAGGTCATTATCCTGCTGGAAGATAAACGTTCCTCCAAGGCCCAATTTCGTAGCGCTTTCTTTTAAAATATTTTTCAAAATATTTAAATAACCATATCGGTCCATAATATTTTTGATAAATACCAAGTTTCCAACCCCGTTCGCAGCCATACATCCCCAAACCATCACAGAGCCCCCTCCATTATTTACAGTGCCAGTCATATTTTTTGGATCCAATTCCGCGTTAAATTTCTCCAAACTTTTTCACGGCCATCAGATCCACAAATACTGAACTTACACCTATCAGAAAATATGACTTGGTTCCAAAACGTTTGGCCATAGTTTTCATGATCTTTTGCGAATGAAATCCGTTTACTCCGATTGACACTACTCACTTTTCCTAACATTGCGCCCATGATAACCAGCACTATGCTAAACCCAGCGAATAGTTTGGGTGCTCAATTGTTTTCCAGGCTCTTTTTCAACTTCAGGTTTCTATTTGGGGGCACTTATTTTGGGGTTTGTACTGATTTTCCGTACGACTAAGCTTTTTTTTCTGGGACTTAAGACTTAACTGTAGCAAAACTCCTATCTATTGTGGTATTTTATAATCAGTTTTTTTTAAATCATCAGAAAGCTCTTTTCCTCTTGGTGCCATTACTAAAAATGTCGCAAAAATTAATACAAAACGTACTTCCCTAAATTTTCATACTCACTTTAATTATTTCCTTTTAATAGTTTTAACTTTTTTAATCAATGCGTAAAAATAAATTTTGTGACATAAATTTCGCTGACATCAAAGACAAACCAAAGCGTGGATAACGGTACCTAAACTTTACAGCTAAATTAAGGCACATATGAAAGCTTATCCCAGTACACAATTACCATGTGTAAAATATTTTGATTACATATTAAGGAAAACGTTAGCGTCAAACAATTCCATATATCAGGCTTCTGTATACTTATTTATGTTACTAACTGTGTATCACTAACACCACCTTAAATTTTTCGTAAACAAGCCGCTTCGGGACCCCAGTTACGTTAGCTTATCAGCGCCAAATTCGCTGAGAGCCGGATAACGGTCTGTTATTGGCCACACCTTCGCATTTCTTATATCCATGAAAAAGAACGATTCTCTTCCTCTTGCTCGGACTGTCACTTTGCTCTGCCAATTTTTGAGCGACTGATAATTTTTCGGATTCATCGAACGTCTGCTTGTAAAAATTATGAATAACCATTACAAATTTTTATGTGTTTGAACGCAATTTATATCTGCGTCTATTTATCTGCATATATTATATAATACAGGAACATCTAATTCCATCAGATCTGCTCCATAAAGTTGGGCAAATTTTGGACCTGCTATCAGTCAAGGTAAAAAAACGTTAGGTAGTAACTCTTATCAGCAACGGAAAGAATACGAGTACGTCTCATCTAACAAACAACATTTTCGGTATATTTTCGAATTCGGGCAACGTTTTCAGTTTGTAAGTTCGGGAAAACTGAGTTTTGCTCCCTATATAAAAGACCTTGAAACTAGCAATGCCCCGCTATTCTGCAGCATCTGGGGGTATATGCGTTGTATGCAAAACGTAGCATAAATTCTAGTAATAAAAATCAATAACATTAACAAAATATTTAATTTTAATTATTTTCCAGGCTGCAAATAAATGACAACAAATATGAAGTGATCCCTCCAAAAAGGAAAAAAATCGACTCAGAAGACTTAAAGAATCTTAATGATATTAGAACTTTAGTTGCACAAGTAAATATGAATACAAAGGCATTTAAAATATTTAATTTTTCACTAATTAACAAATAATCTTTACCTTACAGTTGTACGAAGCTTTACACGTCGGCGAATATCATTTGCAAAAAGAGGAAGAGCTGGTGAAAAGAATAGAAAAATTAAAATTTGAAATTGCGCCACTAGAAATAGTAAGACTTAATGGCATTCCAACATTACAAAAATGATTGCATATTATTCTTTATACGTTTTTAGCAAAAACAGGAGCTGGCTAGACTCGCTGAACGTAAAACCGTCGTCGCAACATGGGTTGGACTCAGTTTGATGGCAGTACAATTTGGCGTTTTGGCGCGCCTCACTTGGTGGGAATACTCTTGGGATATCATGGAACCCGTCACTTACTTTGTAACTTATGGCACAACGATGGCCATGTATGCTTACTACTGCCTAACAAAAACGGTAAACATTTGAACGATTTTTAACATGTTTTATTTAGACTGACTGGTTGTCCCAAAAATAGATACTAACAAAGTGGCATGGTAAACCCATTGTCATATGAGTAAAACACGATAACAGAAACTGCCTAATTGGCACCAAAATTAACTCATCTGACACCCCTTCCCTTTGGTTCACACTCATCGAAGGTACACGTCTCCGGAGCCCACCGTTAGATAATCTTGATGGCAACACTTAGTGGTGGATTTGGACGATATGAAGTTCGGAACGTTGTTTTTTAGCCATTCTTGGATAACTCGAGCTTTGCGAGACGGTGTCGTGTCCTGTTGAAACGTCCATGGTCTGCCATGACTCAAATTCTTGTATGAACGGCGGTCAAATAAACCCTATCGTTTTGGGAGTGTGCGAATTACTCAAAATTCAAACATTTTCTCGTCATAAAACACAATGTTCGGAAATTCACCGCTTTCGGCCGAGTGAAGCATCTCCTTCGCTCTCTCAAGTGACTTTTTGCTGCTACGGAGTGCGATCATATGCCTTTGGGATCTTGTAAGGCTTGACTTTGAGATCATTTTTCAATATGCGGCGGATGCTACGGTCAGATATTTTCAGTTCTTTCGCCATTTGATTGGAACTTCGTCAAGGATTTCGCTCAAGTCGCTTCTTCACTTTTTGAACCATTTCACGTGACGTTGCAGTCTTTTGATGACCACCTCCATGACGTTTCGCGATGCTACGATAAACACAAACTTTATTTACTTTAAGGTGCTCGAGCTCACTAGCAATCTCTATTACTTTTGGAATCCTTTACTGATTTTCTTTTTTCGCGTTTACTCTCGGCAAAATACTTCCGCGCGCTTGTAAACAGCACTCTGGACTGTCATTTAGTCAACTAATAAACAACTGATGCCCGTGCGTCAATTGCGCAAGCGGTCTGAAGTTGGTTACACTTCGAGTGCCAGACCCTATAGATGGTTGCACCAGCGCATTACGCGAGATAGAGGCCATGTGGGGCCTTTTGTCTTAAAGCCTGAGCAAATCTTAATGTGGCGCCACCCGTCTCACTGATTGCATCTAACCGATGTAAAGTTTGAGTGGAGCCGTCTTTAGCAAACGCAGCGGAAGTAAACTTGATAACCACTCGTACCATTTTCTAAGGGTGCGTGCATGTCAGAGATGTGATAAGCGATAAGAGCGTCGATAAGAGCAGCGACAAAAGCATAGCGTCGAGCTTTAGTTTTGTGTGGTGTATATAACAGAGCTGCGATAAGAGCGTTAGTTGCATTTGCATTTTAAGTTTTAAAAAGTGAAGAGCTATAATATTTATAATAATGAGTGATTCTGAGGAAGAAAATATGTTGTTGTTGACGCCTACTGCTGCATATTATCATCTACATAATACTGTAAGGGAAAAACGTCAGTTTTCGGCGCATCCTATAAACCAAGCAAGACTAGAACTCGGAGCATTTCACCATCTCTATAATAGTTTGAGACAGGATCCAAAAAAGTTTTTCGAATATATGAGAATGACAAGCGATACATTCGATTATATTCTGCCTAAAATTTCGGATCGACTGCAGCATAATTGGCAAAACTGCCACAACAGACCAATCTTGCAAGAGGAGCGATTCATGCTTACAATAAGGTACATACGTACGAATAATTTTATTGGAGAAAATAACAAAAAAAAATGAAATATTTTAAACATTTAGAATATTGTGAATCTAAATCGGATATTCATTGTTTTGTGCATTGTCATCACATCTAGCCGTGGTGTTTTCAGTGCTACATTCAATATAAATAGGTATTGATTTATTAACCAGTTCATGTGTCAGCTACAATACTTTGCCACAATTTATCCAAAATGAACCTGTTGTGGTGATTTGAATCTTTTTGATCCCAAATTGCAGTTTTTAAAAATACTGCACTTATAAAATCTTCTGTGTCCATCATCGATAATAGCGAAGAAATTACTAGCCTACAATTTCTACGCTCTTATCGATGATAGCGAGCGAAGAGTGAGTTAGCGCGCTGCTCCGACATGCACACTTCTATTAAAATACATGCATTAATTTTCTACGCTTCGCTCTTATCGCTTATCACAGCTCTGACATGCACGCACCCTAAGACTCAAAACA